>JAPKLX010000102.1:225744-318592 GCA_026898415.1 Leonotis leonurus
TCGAGACACGAAATACGGCAAAATAAATGACAAAAACATACCAAACAGCGTGCATCCTCCAGATGTATATATTTTTTCGTCCAAGAAATCAAGTCCTCAAAATCACGAGGTAGTATTTTCACTAGCGAATCAAAAAACGAGCCACTTCTCATGCCCACCAAGAATGTGTTCACCTTGATGGACGGGTGCACATCTGGAGTTTCCAGAACCGCCAAATTGAACCTAGTCAGATACTCCTTTAGAGATTCTTGCTATTGTTGCTTGATAGTTCAGATGCAGCGAACCTCTGGTAGTTCTTTTGACACTTGCCAATTGATGTAGGAACAATTTTCTCAAATCTTCGAAGTAAAAAATGGAATTGGCAGGCAGTATCCTAAACCATTGGTGGGTCGGGCCAGCCAAAATAGTCAGGAAAACTCTACACTTCACAACCTTGGAATACTGATGAAGCAAAGCTATGTTATCAAACCTCATCAAATGCTCCTCTAGGTCACTGTTCCCCTTGTATTCCAAACTAACGGGTTTGCAATTGCTTGGGAGGGGATCCATCTGGATTTCCCCCGAGAAAGAACTATCAGAATTGAACAATGGCATACTCTTGCCCTCTTTTCTCATTAATGAAATAGGCTTCTGGGAAACGGAACGTGTGCAATGCATACTTTGTTCAGAGTGCCCTTTTGTAGCATTGGCTCACTCTCGTTTAAGCTCCTCTATCTCTCTCAACAACTTGTCCCCTTGCTTAGCCAGGGTCTGTATTGTTCTCTCGCTAGCAACCAGATCAGTTGCAGGCTTATATGTTGCATCACAACTTTCCTCTGTCTTAGGGAATATTTCTTGGGTAACCCTAAGATTAACCATTTCCCTCTGCGGTGGTACTATGCGGCTATCAGGAGTCTCTAACACAATTCCAGCTTGTACCAAAGTTTGCTTAACCAAAGCAGCAACCTGCGATGCCAAAGCCTCTGACATCTCACCTTGTGGAGCATTCGTCCCCAGATTGTCACCTTGACATTGTTCTCCAGATGGACTTTTCATTTTCTTTAAGGTCTTCCGAAAGACATTTTAAATGCATCAACAATCTTTAAAAAGCTTCCTGCAGTTAAGTTTTAAGGCTGAAACCCTTGAAATCAACCATGGGCATCATTTTTCTTGGAGTCTGAAATACATGTCTGGGGTTGCTAGGACTTCCGTTGATGAGTGCAGATCCCTGCCTAATGGCGTTAAGTCTTATGTGGTCTGACCCAACCAACGTTGTTGCGCAGAGCTATCACAACCGTCACCTCTTACCCTTTCGAGCAAAAAACGAAGATCATGAGAACTTTGAGAGAATTAAAGCATAATAATAATAAGTTTTTTTATTTATGGGCTTCTTCGCCAGATTTTAACGATGGTCTGGTATGATCGCCATAATTGTTAGTGACTTCAATGTCAAGACTTTGAGATCTGGCTTTATCGACATGATATAACTATTCATTGGTTTCATCGCCATGATTAAACTCATTTCAAAGCTTATATTCTTACGATTCCAGCCAATGAAACAAGACTTCGAGAAGGGGGAATTCGCCTCCTCTTCTCGGCCAAGTTTCCCACAAACGGCGTCAGTTGTTGGATCAGGAATTAATCCATAACAAATAAATAGAAAAAGAGTATGAAGGCTCCAAGAGATTTGGAGTTCATACATTGAACATAGAAATCGAGCGTAGTTGCGAACAGCTTGGCCTTAATTTCGCCGGCAAAGCCTGCAAAACAAGACCGGAGAATGGTTGGAGTTCTCCGGGGAGAAACTCCGACACTCAAGTCAGCGCGTTGTAGACTTGAGAGTAATGCAAGTATGCGTGTAATAATATGAGTGTTTAGAATGAAGTTCACCTTAGCAATGAAAATGGATGGAGTATATATAGTATAAGATGTAAGGGTATATATGTAATGTTACCTGGATAAGAACCTTTGATACCATAGTATAAGTTGTTGAATCCTCTCCAATAGCGTAGAGCCACGCTAGCAGTGGTCCAGGAAGGTTGGTAGGATATCTGCCACGTGGCAGTTAGTTATCCTAACGCATGTCAGTAAACCTCTGACATGTGTCACACTTTTGATCACGCATCTCGCACTCGATCAGAGCTCAGAGCTTCAGAGCTTAAGTAGAGCTAAGACAAATTCTCTTGGACCCAAACCCATTATTATAAATAACCCAACAGAGTCAGATCAAGCTCTGACGTGTAGAGCTTATCGCCTTTGCACTTAAGTCCTCTTATACCATAAGAGGCCTGCTGGGCCAAATCTCACAGGAGCTATTTAACAAATATTTGCGCGTAAACACTTATTAATAATAAAATAGCTTATATTATAAGTTATGCTGATATTTATACATATCACAATATTTGTTTATTTAATTTATAAGTGTCTGTCAGGTCGGGTACCCTACCCAAAATTTCTGGGTACCCAATCCCAAAATTCATAAAATTTGAACACCTGATTCCGAATTTTAAATCCAGGTACCCGAACCCGAGTTGGTTATTCTGGTACCCTAAATACACGAGTCAATAGCAAAATTTTGTATTTTTTGGGTTTGCGCGTATTTCTCAGATTTTTGGGTATTTCGTATTTTTGAGTTTTTAGGTTTTTCGTATTAATTAATTATGTAATTTCTTAAAGAAAATATTAATTAAAAGTGGGATAAAAAAATTAATTTAATAAAATAAAATATTAATTAATTAAAAGAAATTATATTTTCGAGTATTACTCAATTGGCTTTCGGGTAATACCCGAATCCAAATTTCCGAAAATATTAAAACCCTACTCCAAGGCGAATACTTGAATTTCAAATTTTCAAGTACCCGAAATCCGAATAGACACCCTTAATTTTATTACTTTTATAAATATATTGTTAAATCTTATCATATAAAGCAAGGTTTTAAAAGGCATTTTTCGCCTCGAGGCATTTTTCTGTTGAGGCGCAAGGCGTAAGCCTCAAGGCAAACCGAGGCGTACACTCAAGGCGTAAATAAAAAAAATCACACAAAACCTTATCTAATATCATAAAAATATAAAAATAAACTCAACAAATTATAAGTTTTTAAAATCTCAAATTTAACTTCCTTAGAAATAGGTGAATCACGCCTCTACTTCGCTGGTGGTGACAATAGAGATTTGAGAGTACAAGGATAGTGTAATGGCGCCGCTGACTTCCTTGAGAGTCAAAATTAAATTTTTAACGTAATTTTTATTTTAATTATTGTTGGATTGTTTAATTCATTACATTTTGGACAAGTCCATTAATAATTGAATTAAATAAAATAAAGTTCATTCACAATTAAATGAAAGAAAACATAGCCCATTTATTTCCGGCCAAAAAATTATAGAAAAATGGCTTAATTTTCTGCGTATAGGGGTCCGCCTCTCAACTTCCTCGCACGTCTCGACCGCCTCGCGTGACTTGAGGCGCAAGCCTCAACAAGACATGTGAGGCGTTGCCTCTAGAACATTTTTTACACAAGGCGTCCCGAGATAGGCTTCGAGACGCGCCTGAAGAACGCCTTTTAAAACTATGATATAAAGAATGCAAATATTGAATATAGAGAATCAACAGCTTCTTTTCTCCTATTGTAATTTTCATTCTCTTTCCGAAAAGAAATTACAACATTATCGACCTGTAAAACGCCAAAAGAATTGAAAATTTTTACATTTTTTTGTCACAAACTCTGATTACGAATCTATTTTCCAATGTTATATTACAATTATAAATAAGGGTGTTGATGATAATTTAATTTGCCAATAGTCCTTGAATTTAATAGGGCTATGGTAATAGTACATATAATAAAGCACACTTTACACCCAGGTTTGTCCTTTGGTGGATAAGGCTCTACTTTTTCCGCCATTCATGCCTAATCTTCAGCATCAACATCAACTTTTAATTTCCCCAAAATAAAATTAATTAATAATAAATTAATTCGTTAACAAATTATAAAGCTTTATCATGTTCTGTAATTAACATAATACGAACCAGTGTCATGTGATCTTTCTTTAAAGATAAATTTATCATCAACGTAGAAGATAATAATCATACTTTCCCTTGACTCAAACATGACACATCATTCATATCAATTTAGTAAAGGAGATATAATATTCAATCTTTATTTATGGTAAAAAGATAATACAACTAAATGTGAGCTTCAATGCCTTTAATAAAAGCAGAAAGAAGGAGCATAAACATCTCCCCTCGACATTACCGGCGTAACATGGTGGCTAGGAAAACAACCATATGAAACAAATATATTGTCTTTGAAACTTCTAATCTTAAAATATCAAATCATTTATCATCAAACATATTATTCTTTACAAAACCACTAACTTACTGAACTACAAAGAAATGAAAATGCTCGTGCAATTGAACATTAGATTCACATCATAAAATAATTTATAATCATCTATTTAAAAAGCAGCTTAGTGTTAGAAGATATGTATTACGCCTATTATATCAATATATTTTAATATACATAATTTAAGGGTTAGTAGTGTATGATCATGATATTTTATTAGTGAAACAGGAATCAAACTTTCATTTAAACTTAAAGATCATGCATTACCTTATCATATAGCTATTAGCTATATATACCCAGAATTATACCACACATCACAACTGTTAATTAATTTATCAAATTTCGGTAACTAATGAGCAACATTGTTCGCTTCTTTAATTGAGTTAACTTCAATTTAATACAACCTTTTTTTTAATATAATATAAGGACAAATTTACATTTAGAATTCTTCAAAATTATAATAAGATTTTTTCCATGTAACATATCATTTATTTAAAAATAAAGATAAATAATACTCCATTCGGCCCACTTTAGTTGACACGTTTTATTTTTATAATATACTCAATTGAATATAAAACATGTCAACAAAAGTGGGCCAAAGGGAATAGTTATTTGAATAAAAATATAATCTCTTTTAATTATTTTAAACAAAAATACTCTTATATTTTTTTTTCACCGAACACTCAATTCTCAAGAACTTGGACTCACAGAGGTCCTATGTTAGAACAATTTATATAGCAACACATGAAATTGAATTTGCATAACAAATTTGAATTCATGGGATTCGAGTAACGCGAAAATTAAACTAAAAAATTATAGTCGAAGAGTAAATTAGTCCATTTTTTCAAAAATTAACTACTCCCTCAGTCCCCAACTCATTAAAACACTCACAATTTTGATCAAACGATGTCAAGAATAGTAGGACAGAGGAAGTATTATTTATCTTTTTTATCCGAAAAAATTGTTTTTGAAATTTTCTTAAAAATGACTATTTTAACATTTCACTCCTATTGAAATCCATACATATTAGCTATTATACTACTACCTATATCTATATATAAATATATAGATAAAGAGTATCCGACTAAAAGAAGGGGAGCATCATCCATCCATGTGCTCTCCCTCCTAATCCAAAAGTATTTAAATCTGACTCAGCAGTCAGCAGCACGTCATCCTAAAGCAACAAAGTGCATACTTGTTAATTTTGAGCAAATACATTCCTTTTCTAGCAATCATAATTATAATAGTAACAGTGTATTTGCAGGGCAATTTGAATGTTTACAACTAAACATTTTCCTGCCATAAGAGTTAAACTAAACCAGTAGTTTAATTTGGTTAGTGACTGAAAACCAAGAAGCCCTACAATCTTAAAAGACAAAAACCAAAAGTTAGCTTAGATATCAAACTATGATTCTTTGATGAATAAATGACCGAAGAAAGGATCGGATACGCATTCTTTAGCTGAACCGTAACTATTTAAGCGTTTCTTCAGAGAGCGTAACTCTCTCTCATCTTTGGAGGTTCGCTCCTGTGAAATTAAAATTCACTAGTCAAACATAATTAAGTGTAGATAGATTTACAGATGATGGTTCAGTCTTTTGGTATGTGAATGATGCTCTATTAATTAAACGAACAGAGGTGAGACGATAGAAATGAGCACCGGAATGATTAATTTATCTAGTAACCAATCAAAGACTTACAAAGGATTTCTTCAATAGGAGAATGTCAACCAAGTATTGCAGCCATAACACGTTCGTTTTGGGGAAACTGTATATCGTTACCAAAATAAAATTAAACTTTGACAAAGGTTAGATAGAGTCCACAGAATCAAAATGCTATCTAGCCTTTCAATCTTGAGTAGTAAAAGTATTCTTTCATGACATGTCACGAGCTAACAAAGTGCACTTTAGGTCGGTTTACCATATGCACCCGTAAGTAGCTATTGCCAGTAGGTAAAATGAGAAAAAGAATGGGTGACAATTTTACCTTCCTTCCCAGCATTCATCTGTCACATCCCTCATCTTCCTATATGTATCTGCCTGCATTTATTAATACAAACCATTTAATTATATGAATTCTAGTCAAAAGCCTAATAATATGACTTTTTTTACTTGTTTGTCTCCTTTTGGGCCCTCAAAAATCTCTGGGTCTGATGATAGGTCGAGAAAGAGTATATCTTCGCCTATGTGCACATCAAACATGTCACATATTAGTCTTTGCAAAATCTGAGCCAGTAGAGTAGAAATAAGTAAATATTATTTTACCAGTATTTATTCTTGAGAGGGTGAAATCAATAATGGATATGACCAATCCAAAAGTTTTTACTTCTAACTTTTTTCCATCAAGCATGAATTGCAGAGCAGCAGAATTTTTACGACTTAACAGAACGTTACCCCTGTTTAAAATATACACCTCTTTGAAGAAAATATCAAGCAATAGACATCATATGCTGCAAATGATTGAAAGTATGACAACTTAACCAGTGCAAATCCCTGTGCTCGAATTCGTAGGCAGCCTCTGCTACAGCCAGTGCCAAAGTGACCTGAAATGTATGGCTGAAGCCCGTAAGCATAGAAACTAACAAAACCCAAAAAGACAAATGAACTCGTACCTGAACTAATAAACTTTGTGCTTCATAAAAATTCATAAGCACAAAGCTCTCAAGATCCCGACCGCCATGTTCTTGAACAAAAACAACATAGCACTGCAATCAATTAACTCAGCTGACTTAGAAGGCAAACAATAATCTACAATTAAATTTTGGTCAATTTTTTTTTCACATGATGCATACCTGATCTGGAGAAAATTCCTTAGGGTTGTCATTTTCTGAGTTATTTTTTGAATCCCAGTCTTCCCACGCATTTATTAAGGTTGAAGCATAACATCCTTGGCAAACCCTCAAACTATGAGAACATGAAATGATAAATTAGATTTCATACATGTAAAGAAATTTGCAACTCGAGCCTTGAATTAGGTGCTAGTAGAAAGTTAATTAAAGTGTCCAGGAATCCTTATTCAAAGCAGAAACAACACCAAGTCCACTGGCCAAAATAAGGAAGCAAGGAAGTTTTGAAGTTAAGGTAGTTGAAAAATAGAAACTGAGATAAGAGCGATACAAAAACTCCTCGATATAAGGCCCTCATCAAAAACCTGGGGTCTAAAGCCCATGCCGAAACCCTAATCTGACCCAACCTAACATAATAAATAAAGTACTAATCAGTAACAAGTTCCTATCTACCAAACTTGGCCTTAATTGTTTATGGGTGTGATAATGTATATATGGTAGTTTTGTATTAGAGTTTTATCTTACCTTGTTTATCCTAGTATCAAACTTGGCCTTAATTGTTTATGGGTGTTATAATGTATATATGGTAGTTTTGTATTAGTTTTATCTTACCTTGTTTATCCTAGTATTAGTGTGTATATATATGCACTCTCCTCAGTTGATTATTAGTAGCATATTATTCCACCAATTCTTTATGTTATACAATTAAGATAACATGGTATCAAGAGTTTAGGTTCTAAGATTTTTCGAGAAATTAGGGTTCTAATTTTCAGATTTTAGGGTTTCTGCACAACAAGAGTGTGCAGCCACCCATTTTGTTTCCAAGCCGAATTGGTCGACACCGCCCACCCCAGCAGCTGCGCCATCCCCCGGCGAACCCACGGCCTGGATAAGGAGCGCCGCCATCCTGCATACCTTCGCTGAAATTTCAGTGTCCGGATTCTGTGTGTGTGGGTCACACGCGCCGCCGCCGTCTTTTGCACTGTGTTCTGCGCCACGTCTGAGGTCAGACTTCTCTCTGGTCAAGCTCTATCGACTCGGTTCGATCTTCTGGTGATTCCTAGTCTGGTTCCGATCTGCATCGTGTGACGGTGTGAGATTTATGGAGGTACAGTTCTGTTTTCTCTGATTTATAGGAAATATTTGGGTGCAATATTAGTATGGCTGAGCAGACTAAATCTGTAGAGGTTAGATTTGGTGATGTGGTGTCCATGATGTCTAGAATCAAAAAACATAAGCTTTTGGATTGGCATCAAACTATTGAGCTTTATTTGCTCAGTATTTCAATGGATCATCACATAACTGACGATACACTTTCTGATGAAACTAAAAAGAAGGCTTGACTTCGAGAAGATGTCCATCTATTTTTGCAGATACGCAACTCGATAGACAGCACTACCATTGGTCTTGTCACTCATTGTGAAATTGTTAAGAGCTCATAGCGTATCTTGAATTCCTTTATTCAGGCAAAAAGAATGTGAATCATATGTCTGAAGTTTGTCAGGCCTTTTATACGCCAGAAAAAAACGAGAGGTCCCTCACAAACTATTTCATGGCATTCAAAAAGACTTATGAAGAGCTGAATGAACTTCTTCCATTCGATTCAGACATCAGTGTGCAGCAAGACCAAAGGGAAAACATGGCAGTTATGAGTTTTTTTGCCGGTCTTCCATCAAATTTTGAGACTGGCAAGTCTCAAGTTCTTTCTGATGTTGAGATCACATGTTTGGATAAAGAATTCAGCAGGCTTCTTCGCACCAAGCGTTCAGCTATTGTTCCCCCGCTACAGCATAACAGTGCTCTACTTAGTCGAACTCCTACTTCTGTACCTAGCAAGCCACCACACAAAAATGGTCGTTCTAAAAATCCTTCCGGATATGGACAATGGCATGATCATAAGGAGTGTCATTGTCATGACATTGGGCATATCAAGCGCAACTGTCAAAGGCTCCGTAACAAGAAGCCTCATCCATCTGCTCATGTTGCTGACAGTAGCAACACCTCTGGCCATACGAGTGATTACATCACTGTTTCTGCTATAAAGTATGTGATGTTCTTACAGTATCAGGAGAAGACATCTCCATCTAATCCTACCAGTGCTCTTGTCGATTCAGGTAACCCCACTGCATGCGTTGTTGTCTCGTCAACCAAATGGGTCATTGATTTGGGTGCTACAGATCATATGACATGTAACTCTAGTTTGTTTTTCAACATTTGAGTCACGTCAAAATATAAATCCAATAACTCTAGTTGATAGTAAACAATCCATTGTTTATGGATCTCACACAGTTCACCCAACCTCTTCCATGTCTTTATCTTTCGTTCTTAGTCTTCCTTAGCTCTCTTTTAATTTATTGTCTATTAGCAAGCTTACACGTAACTTCAATTGTAGTGCCTCATTCTTTACCGATAATTGTTTGTTTCATGATCTTACGACGAAGCAGATTATTGGTGAAGGACATGAATCAAGTGGCATCTACATCCTTAATACGCAACCATCGTCTTCAGTAGCTTGTGACGGAGCTGTCACTCCTATAGATGCGCATGTTCCGTTGGGTCATCCTTCTCTTCCTTTGTTAAAGAAATTTGCATAATATATTTGATTTTTTATGCAACAAATGTATTTATCATACCCATCAGTTAATCAATCATTTAAAAAAATAATTATGACACAATTTTAGTATAATATCATTACATTTTCTCTTTAAATTTATTCATATTTAATTTTAATATTTAACTATGTTTAAAATTTTATTTTATTTGTTATATTTTTCAAATATATATATTTCTTAAATATAAAATCATAAAAATTATACATATATGCTAAATATTATCATAAATATTCTAACTCGATTTGCCAAGTGGGCTAGCCCGAAAACGGAAAGTTTAGGATTAGGGTTGTAAATTTTTAACCCAAAAATTTTTCAACACGATTTAGCCCGACAACACGAGTGGGTTAGCCCGAAACCGAGTGGGTTGACCCAGTTTATATCCCTACTAGTCATACACCACTATACACGTCCATCCGCTCTGGTTATTGAAAAGTTAGTTCCTCATATGTCCTAATGATCCAATAACCTCGTCGTCTGATACTGCACGGAGCAATGATCTTCTTGTTGCCCTCGCAAAGGTAAACATTCTTGCACTTATCATATTTCTTCGTTTGCGTCATATGATCATTTATCTTCCTCTTCCAAAGCTTTTGTCTAGTCTATCCCAAAATTTGTTCTCGAAGCATTAACCCATTAAGGTTGGAGGGATGCTATGATAGTGGATATGAATCGTCTAGATGCTAATGATACTTGGGATTTGGTCAATCTTTTGGCTAGTAAACACATTATTATTGGCTGCAAATGGGTGTTTTATGTTAAGGCCAATCTCGACGGTTCTGTTGCTCGCCTGAAAGCTCAACTAGTTACCAAAGGGTATGCTCAGACTTATGGTGTTGATTATGCTGAGACATTTTCTCTCGTTGCGAAACTTACCTCTATTCGGCTAGTCATATCTTAGGCGGCAAGTCACAATTGGCTTTTATATTAGTTGGTTGTGAAAAATGTTTTTCTACACGGAGACTTCAGTGACAAAATCTATATGGAACAACCGTCTGGGTATGCTGCTCAAGGGGAGTCTCATAAGGTGTCACCTTCGCAAGTCGTATGGTTTGAAGAAAAGTTCCCGTGCATAATTAAGTATGTTTGTGCACGTTGCCGACGCATTTGGCTTGAAACAATCGGTTTTTGAAGATTTCAGTTTTTTACAAGCGTTCTAATGGTGGTCTTATTCTATCGGTTGTATATGTGGATGATATTGGTAGTGATTCTAACGGAATTTCATCTTTGAGAACTTCTGCCTACTAAGTTTAAGAAGAAAGATTTGGGCGAACTTAATTATTTTCTTAATGTTGAAGTGTTAAGAAGTAAAAATGAATTTTCTTATTTTAGAGGAAATATGTACTTGCTATCTGAAACTGGAAATTGGGTATCAAACCGTGTAGTACTCGAATGATTCTTAATTTACGGCTTACCAAAAAGATGGTGTACCATTCGAAGATCCAGAGAGATATCGAAGATTGATTGGCAAGCTAAATTATTTAAGGGTTACATGTCTTGATATTACATTTCCGATCAACATGGTAAATCAATATATGTCATCACCAACTGTCGATCATTGAAGGCAGTGGAGCAAATTTTATGTTACTTGAAAGGAGCACCGGGACGTGGAATTGTTTATGCTGACCATGCTATGATATGATTGAGAGTTTCTCTAATACAGATTGGGCATGGTCAAATGATGATCGAAGATCTATTTCAAGATATTGTGTGTTCTTTGTTGCGAATTTGATTTCATGGAAAAGCAAGAAACAAAAGGTAGTTTCACTGTCAAATGCAGAATCCAAGTATAGAGCAATGACTAAATCAAATTCCATGATCACATGCAAATTAAGTCATTGCTCTATATTCGGATTCCGCACTTGACAGTGAAACCACATCTTTTTCTTCTTTTTCCATGAAATCAAATTCCGCAGATTGCTTCTCTAGGCGCGTAAGAGCACGTCTCTAGTCGATTTTTTTTTTTGGCTACTTCCGTTGGCTTCCTCTCGACTTTTCAGTGATTTCTATCATGGTTTCGTCTGTATCCACTGTTGGTGTGAGACTTCATGTAGTATAACTTTGTTCTGACTTGATTTTGGAATTTCTTTATAAATCTTTATGGTTTGAGAGAATAAGTCCGTTAATATTGTGTCTATAATGTTATAAATCATAGACCACAAGCGTTGTTCTACGAATTATCATGATTGGTTTCAAACTATTATCTCTTAATTGTCGCCACTTCAAAATTTCTTGCAAGTCGAACTGGTAATTCCTCGCCCTTCCCAAAGGTATCCCCATGGAATATGAAAATTGAATTGATGGGTTTACAAAAAAGATGAAGCGACATAAAGGTAAAGAAGAGAATGGGTGCAAAAAACTGCCTCCTCCATCAGGAAAACAAACCGCTGAAATTCATCTGAAAAATTGTCGAGTATATGGAAAAGTGGCACACGTGGTACGTAATCTACATGCGGATCATGTTGTACCATTTGGACACAGGTACTCCACCATTTTTGTCGAGTTCAAGCATCAGAGATAGCTTGATTTTATGTACTCGGGCAAATGCCCAAAAAAGGAGAACATCTCACTAATTACTTTATGTCATTCAAAATGACATGAGGAATTGAATGCCATACTTCCATTTACTCCAGATGTCAAGGTGCAACAAGCCCAACAAGAGAAGATGGTCGCTCTTAGGTTTTAGCTGGACTTTCCTCTGATTTTGAGACTGCCAAGTCTCTCTCTGATACTTAGTTTCATCTTTTGAAGAGGCCATTAGTCAACTTTTTCGCACTCGGCGATCATACCTCATGTGCAACAAATAGTGTTCTTCTTCGTCGAGCTCCTACTTATATATCTAGCAAGCCACCGTACAAGAATGGTCGTCATGGTTTTGGACAACAACAATAGCAAGATTCCGTGGAGTGTCGTTACTATCATGATGTCAAACCTATAAAACACAATTGTCCAAAGCTCTAGAATAAGAAGAATTCTCTGTATGCTCTTATTGCAAAGAGTAACAGCTCCTCTATCCATCATAGTGATTATGTCACCATTTCCGATGCATAGTATGCAAAGTTGTTGCAAAATAAGAAGCGGACTTCTCAGCCTAACTCCACAACTGCTCTTGTTGATTCAAGTAATCATGTTGCCTTTGTAGTTTCCTCATAGCCAAATGGGTCATTTATATGGGTGTCACTGATCATATGACATGTAATCCTAACTTGTTTCTACATTTGAGTTACATCCCAACACACCCAATTACTCTAGATGATGGTTCGCAATCGCTTGTTAGTAGATCAAAAATTGTCCAACTCATCCCTTCCCTATCATTATGTTTTGTTCTAAGTCTTTCTGTACTCTCATTCAATTTATTTATGCCTCGTGCTTAAATACGTATTTAATACGTCTTGGTACGGGTATGACAACCATTTTAGCGTACCCGTGCTTCTTACGTAACTAATAAAGCTACATCTAGTTTTCTTAACCAAGATATAGTTATTCATCTTTGATCAAATAACCTCAACACTATAAAATACTCTCTCCATCCACAAATGTTTTTAACAGTTGGACCTGACACGTGTTTTAATGTAATGTTTTGACTATGTGGAAAAGTTTAATAAATGGAATTTGGGTTAGGGCTGTCAATTTTTTACACGACGCGATAACCCAACACAAAAACGCACAAAATTAATGGTTTAGTGTCAAACCTTATCGTGTTCATGTCGTTATCAGGTCGACCCGATGTATCGTGTCGGGTTCGGGTTGGGTTCAGGTTACCCAATAACATTTATAATAAATTAATAATTTATATTTTAAAGGAAATGTAATTTTTTAAATGTTTTTCCAAAATATTTTGCATTTTCTTTAAATATAAAAATAACTATATTTTATAAATTCAAAATTTATGCATTATTATTATTATTTTATTATAATTTTATACTTTTTATGTTATTTTTCAATATAAATTTAGGATTTCATCGTGCCAATAACGGGTCATGTCGTGTCAACATGAAAATTATTGTGTTCTTGTCATGTTCAGGTTTGAGCTTAACAGGTCGGGTTCGTGTTCGGGTTTAGCAGAACCTTAACAGGTCGGATGTGACAGCACTAGTTTGGGTCTCACTTATTATTTTTTTTTTTAATTGAAGTTTGTATATTGAGTGGAGTTTGGATCCCACATATTTATAATTTTCAATTCAATTGTGTGTATTGAATGATGTGGGTCCATTTACTATAAATGGAAAGTTTCTAATATTAAAACATTGGTGTACGGAGTAAAAAGAAAATATCTTTAAAATATTTCGGTGGATGGAGTAGTTGTTTATGGCAAAACAAATCGTTCTTCCGTATCAGACCTTCCAACTATCAAAGCATAAAATACCTAGCAAACAAGCATATATTGTTGCAAGAAAAGAAAGAAAAATATATTCCACAAACAAGAAAAGAAAGCTTACTCAATTGTTTGTATGAAGGAAGTGCAGGCATTAGGTACATCACCCTTGGGCCCTCTTAGATGATTGAGCGTGCATGAAAGAATAACCTCCTCCAATAGTTCTTCTGGTTTCTGAAGCATGTCAATGTATTAGCTAAGATCAGAAACATGACCTCTAAGACATATATCTGAAACCAAAATATCACACGCCCCAGATATGATGGTTGTCACAACACTTTAGCAAATATGAACAACCTGTCAGATTACCAGGTAGCTAAGAGCAGCAACAAAATGAGATAAAAAAATTGCCTTACAAGAGAGTAACCTTGGTTCTAGGAACATGTAAATATTAGCAAAATGGACAGCAATTCTAACTCACGAGTGAAATTGACCATTAGTAATTCAACTTTTTTATGGTTTTCAGCTCATTGCATTATTTATACCTTCTGCACTTCTCCATTGACTAGCAATTCTCCACCAAAAGGGACAATTTTACAAACTTTATCGCCAACCTTGAAAGCTTCTCCATATGTTCCTTCCCCAACCTTAGTGATATTCTCTCCTTCACTGTTTTCAAGCATTATGTTTCCATGAAAGTAAGAGACATAAGATATAATAAAGTTTAAACAAGCATAAAGTCACAATTAAAATGATTGTTTGTTGTATCAAGATAATATATAAGAAGGTCTACTAAGGGTGATCAGAGTCAGACAGTTGTATACCCTAATTTCCTACGAAAAGCTTTTGAAGCTTAGAGCGCACACACTCTGAGATCAAGAGGAAAATGACAGGAGTGATATACAATGCAACTTCCAGCTTGATATTCACAATACTTTTCTCCGAGTCAATCAAAAGTCAGATTTAAGCCAAGCAAAGAAACAATTAAGACTTCTCCTAGACTTTCCATTCCTCTAATATATATGACAATATGCACATACAAGAAAAATATACTTCGAGTCAACATGAGTTAGAAACTGGACATAAAGCAACCTAAGAGTCACATAAACCTTAAGCTAGATGTTAAAGAATGGACTATTAATTCCCTTTCCAAACCTCTTGGAATGGAACCCCCATAACAAATTCAAAGATATACAATCTGGGAATTGCCATTAAACTAGTACTATCTTCTGTCCCAATAAGCACGGCACAATTTATATTCTGAGTGTATTAAAATAATAAAAAGTGTCAAGCTTACTAGGACAAAGGTAGTACAAAAGAAGGCAGACCAACTTAGGAAAATGGTATAAATTTGCTGATGCACATAAAACCTGAAGACTTTTATCATTCATGAACAATTTGGCAGCAGTAAATCATAAGCATGATAAATATTCAAAATCAATACAAAGTGAAATAAAGAGTAGGAAGAAAAAACAAACCAGTAACTCGATAGCATATCTGTCAGTGTTGAAGGAACTAACTGACCACAAGCACTCAGTAGAGCAGAAAAAGAATCGCCAGAATGACTATCCAGTGAAGAAGGCGTTGAAGTCAATGAGAGTTTACTGATTGCAACTTCAATATCTTGACAGTTCCCATCGATAGGCATGCTATATAAAGCTTTCTCATTCAAGCTTGATTTAAGCCTTGGCTGAGTAGATTCTGAAGTCAACTGAGATCCTATATATTTTTGTGCTGGAGTCATCATGGTTGAAGATGAAATTGGAGATTCCAATATCTTAGAAAGTGAACCACGAAATGCATATGCTTGATTTAATTTGTTGGAGATCAGCCATTTCTGCAATACTGATGATAGATGGGGAACGGCTTCGTCAACTTGGGAGCCCATGGTCCAGGTACTAGGTTTCTTCGGTGAGGGACTTTCTTCTAGTAATTCAAAAGCATCAACCTCTTCAAAATAAGCTCGTTCTTTATCATAACTGGGAGGTTCAATGGCTTTTCCCTATCCAGAGATTAGGAGTTGTTAAGAAGGAATTAATACACATTTACAGATTTTCATCACAGTTCTGGATCTTAGTATCACGCGACTCTAATAACTCCAGCATTTTACTCGTAACAGAATAAGAAGCAATTGGTACCAATGATCCCAAGGGCAAAAATTTCCCATTTGTAGTGAGTGAAACTGGCAAAACATAAGAGCACAAGGCTGTTCATACTCTAGGAAGCGGTGGTTTAGCATTTCGTCTAGGCTTCACTTGCTTTGGTTGATCTACATATGCATTGGAAGCAATGCTTGTCCTTCCTCTGTCAAAGGCAAAATACATTCTTAACTGTTAGCATAATAGATTATATTCTTTAAAAGATTGATAAAAAAGAATGTGGCAAACAAAAATGGCCTTGGAACCAATATTGAAGCAAGATCATGCAACAGAATCAAGTTAATATTGAAGCAATATTAAATGCATCATAAGGAGAAATGACAAAAGTGTCTTCATCGTCTTCTCCTATCTCTCTTTCTGTTTGAAATTTTTGGTCAAAACTTTATAACTGTCACCTGCTTTTATCATTTTCATCCCTTACTCCCCTGCATGCTTACACACTTCATTAGAGTTATTTTTATATATGTAGTGTTCATCATGCAACTTTTCCGCTACACTATCTCTCGGAGTGCATGACTGCCATAATCTTGACGATACTTTTGAAAGCATTTGAAACTTAAGCCTTATTATGAAATCAAAGCCTGTTTTTGACAGCAGAAATCTAATGTTGGTATATTCTGGTCTACAGATTTCTATGAAAACCCCATCAAAACAAAATAAAAGTTAGTCAACTTACATGTTCAACACTACTGTTATATTATTAGTACTTGGCTATGCCCAATTACAAACAATCACAAGTGAAATACATAACACAAAATAATCATTAAATAATCCTTGTCCATCATGACATGATACTTCCTCCGTCCTGTAAATACTTTCCAGAGGACATGGGGAATGGGGTTTAAGAAAAATAGTGCAAGTTATTAGTTAGGTGAGGGCATACATTTTAAGATAAAACAGTGAGATAAGAAGTTGTAGGCATGACCTTTTATGGCATATGCAAGTATTTGTTGGACAGGCCGAAATGGAATTATGCACAAGTATTTAAGGTATGGAGTAGTGTGAAATGTCATACCTTTTGCTTTCACGGTTTGTTTGCACAAGCAGTTAGTATATACTATATATATTGGAATGAGTTGGTGCTAGTTTTGTGTTTTAATCCATCAATGAACTATCATATAATATACTTTTGTCTATCACATTCACCCATGTCCAACACATCTTGAAATTTCTAATTATTTTGTCAATAATATATTCCATACAGCATAGTTTGCCATGTAGCGCTACTGCATAGCATAAATCTTAAAATTCATCACCTAATTCAAATACACATTCCAGCTTAGTCAGTTTAATCCATTTGATATTAGTTGCTAAATTGTTTTACTAATAGCAAAGACCACTCTTATCTTCCAGCAATTAATTACTGAGAAAATGGATATTGGAGAGGGAGAAGTACTTTTATATTTCGCCCCCCGCATTACCCTTCCTAACTTATGCCCCAAAACTAAAGAATATAGAGGCAAATACATTTTAGTCAAACGAGTAAACTGAACAGTGAATTTTCGAAAACAATCAAAATGAGTCAAATTAGGTCACAACCTAGTGGAAAGGGAACGATTCCAACTCACGCGCTTCACCGGCACAAAACTTTTCCGGCTCTCGTTCCTGGTACTTGAACTTGATTGCCTCCTGCACACGAAATTATCGACGGAAAAAAAAAAGGAAATCAACTCCAATGAAGACAACAGAAAAGGTAATCAAATGTTTTTTTATCGTTTTTTTACATCTCGCACACACATAAACAAACCTCCCTAAATCTTCCTGAGGAATGACGACAGTCTTTTGTCTCCGATAAACAATTGATGGCGCAGAGTCTTCAAGTGATCGCTGATGCCCCTCTTCTTCTTCCTCTGCTACGACTTCTGCCCAGAGATCCACTGAGCAAGAAAATACGCCGATCAGAATAGTTTGAGAAGTATGTATTGTACGTAAATGTGGATATGCTCACCTAGTCGCGACGCCATAGTTGATGTTGTTTGAAGATTGGGGCAACGGCTCCAATATGTAATTTTGAAAGATGGATAACCTTTCGATTATTTGGGCGGGAGCAAGCAATGGTTTCAAAACCAAACATTATCAAATCAAAATGATATATCGATGTATGAAATTAAAAAAGCATCTTTGAATCATTCGTTCAACCGCTTATCTATATCTATCTATATCTATATCATTAAAGCAAACAAGGCTGCTTCGGTAAGAGCAAAGCCAAGATAATATTAAAACATTGATAAAAAACTTTCCCCGCTAAAATTATAATCATTACTACTTCTGTCCATAAAGTACCTTTCCGGTTTGACCGGACACGAAGTTTAATAAATTGTTTGACTTTAGTAGATAGTGTGTAAAGTGTATTGAGTGTTGTGTAGTTAGTGGAGAATGGGGTCCACTTTATTGATGATGTATAAAATGTATTGAGTAGTGAATGGAGTAAAGGGCTCATATCAATGATTTATATTGAGTAGTGTGTAGTTAGTGGAAAATTTGACCCATATTATTGATGATGTGTTGAGTAGTAAGTGGAGTAAGAGGTTGCCAAAAATAGAAAGTTAAATAGGAAGCTATTTCGTGGACGGCCCGATAAGGAAATATGAGAAGTTACTTCGTGGACAGAGGGAGTATTATTTTTGTAATAATAAAAGTATGTATTAAATAATATTATTAAAATTATGCCATAAATTTATTATTTGTCGTTACATGTTTTAATTAGATTAGCTGCATAAAATTAAATAGATAATCATGCATCCAATCTATACTATTAGAATAATTTAATTTTCCAAAATTTTTCCTTATTTGAGCGACTCAACGATCTATTAATCTATTAATAATCATGCATACAATATATACACACTTTTATTTTATCAAATATTCAAATATATTTGAATGTTATCATCAATATATATTACTTTTATTTACTCAAATTATTATATCGTTGACATACTTAATTGTATATAATGCGGTGTTGGGGTTTGTATACCTCAAAGCATGTTTTATGCTTGGACAATGTATCAACATGCTTTCAATTGCACTTGAATGAGAATAAATGTTTATATCATTGGTTTGTTATATATTATTGTTATATATTAAATTGCAAACAAGTTCATTTATTACAATTGTAGACTGTGTGGTGGATCGATGATCACATAACGTAACACAGTTGGCTCCTTTGTAATATAAAGTCACAGTCTAGACAGGCTTGGACAGTCTAGTCTGTAAAGACTGCGATATCATTTCGATACGAGAGCTGACCTTAGCCTGCTGAATGATGTCGGTATGTATAAGTGGATACACATGCTTTGCGTATACATGTTGAGTGGTTTCACAGTGAGACAAGTTCTAACGTGTTGATACTTAGAACGAGGTCTCGGAAATTAGTTCGTTTCTCAATCTGTGACGATGACCGTAGTATAGGCGGTTGGTTATAGGCGTTAGTGATTGGCTTAGCCAGAAGTACTCGATTGTCAGTCGTACAGAAACGCATCTAGGTGACACGAGTTGATAAATCCACGTGGGGCGTTCAGAAAATGTATATTACATAAGAAATCTGGCCGGTTGAAAATTTATTCCATATATAATATTAATGGTCTGAACCGGATCACTAACGAATAAATATATTAATTAATTGTGAGTTGTCAGCAAACTCAATTAATTAATTGATTTAGAAAATCTTAGCGCGAGAAATAATTAATGACAAAAGGGTTACGTCCGTAATTCGAATGAATCAAGATGAGTTCAATATTTATCTTATAGTGGAGTCAATAAATATTTATAATTGAACGACTCTTTATTGCATTTACATGGATTAATTAATTATGGGATAATTTAATTTAAATTAATTAATTTAAGTCTAAAAGTGGGTCAGCCAATTAATTAAATTTAATTGGGCCCAAAAAGAGACTTGAAACTTAATTGTAATCGCAAGAGATAAAGGTGGGGATATGTTTATATTATTTGGGATCTAATTCATTCTCCTTATAAGTCATATCCTAACCCACAATCTCTATAAAAAGAGAATAAGAAAGGGCCGATTTCTCTTTCCTAAGACACATAAACTGGCGCTGCATAAGAGATTTAATTCTCTTATTTTTCGAAAATTAGGAGTATTCTACACTTCAATTTTCGATCTTCTTTTTCTCCTAGTAAGTAGATCGGGAATATGATAGAAGTTCATAGGTTTAGATTTGGTGGAGAATCAAGAAAAAGATTCGTACGGTGTGGATTGCGGATCGTTGCTAGCGATTCAAATCGCTTCTCCACAAGCAGATGATTTGCGTAGAAGAAGGTATAATTTATTATATTCCGCATTATATTCTCTTATGTGCTTTAAGAATTAATTATTTGTATAATTTATTAAACCTGTAGATCCTGCGTTTTCGTGAGCCCCTCATATGGGTTCCATCATGCGGATCTTATTAAACTCTCACCATATTATATTCATATATTAATCATATATTATTTTTCACCATTTTTTTAATTATTTATTAATCAATCATTAATTTTTATTTTACTTACAATACACGTATTGAATTAATAAGTAGTATAAGACTCTTATTCTACTAACAATAACTCAACTCATCTATTAAAATTTATGCATAGAGACGTCAAAAATGGCTCAAGCAACTTGAAAATTGATAATTATGGATTGTGAAGATAAAGACCCAATTGATTTTCAGGCTGACCTGATCGATTCAAATGACTTAAAGAGCGAGGAGATAATTCAATACAATATGATCATTTTATCCAAAAAAAATATTTTAAACATGTAAGAATCCACGTGAAAATAGATTTTTATATCATTTTATTAAGGATATATATATATATATATATATATGAAAATTTCATTTATACAAAACCAATTAATTATTAATCAAACTAAGTAATACATTTTTCATCTATTAATAATATGTTCTTATTTTACGTTGTACACCAAGAGTATGTTGTTATATCTTTTTTGACATGGTTACATAAAACACAATGTTTTAAATCTTACCTATATTTTATTTGGTGTGTTCTTTATCAACTAAAAACTTGAAATAAAACATATATAATTCAAAAAAATTGTGTCTGTTTCATTACAACACACTCTTATGATCAAAAAAATTATTGATTATCTATTAGTTACTCGTGCATCGTACGGGGCCACATATTAGTATTATACCATTTCAAAACTCTGAAAAATTCATAGGATTCATCTAATTTGAATTATTAATTTATTAAAGAATAAAAAAATGTACTACTAATTAAAAAGGGATAATTGTCTATAAATAAATAAATAAATCTTTACTCGTGATTTGCACACATACGTATATATCCAACATATTTATAAATACTATATTTATGTACATATCTATATGATGTGTGTGCGTGCTCTATTTACATATATTTATCTACATAACGAGTAATCATATTTTACTACTTGGTTGATCTTAATTAATTTAAAGTATTGTTAGGCATTTGTCACAATAGACTTCATGACTTTAACTTTGTTTCATTGCAAATTGGGATAATTGAAAATTATGAGTAAATTATGAAATTATGATAAAATAATTTTTAAATTAGAAATTAAAATTGATAATTAAAATTTTTGGTTCTACCCGTAACTGATCGGGTAAAATCGATATTCGAAATACTTATGATACTAAAAACCAATTTCAGTAACGGAACCGTAAAATCCGATTCTAGGTACCCAAAAAACTGACGGTTTCGGTTCAGTTCCAGTTGGAACCGAGAACCGAAAATCATTTTTTCACCCCCTAAATGGGATGTTAGTTTCTCAATATATATAAAAAAAAATAAGCACATAAATTACCAATTCAATAATCAATACAATATATAAAAAGAGAGTTTCAGTTATTTTTCAAAAACACTTATGTAGCAGTTTTTTAAAATTTGGTTACTATCCACCACTGTTTCATTCAATACAATTGAAATAATTTTACTTATCCAATTTCAACAGATATGATTTTTTATGTTAACTTTACACATTTCTGAAACACCTCTCAATATCTCTTCTATATATATAGTTGTACACTTTCCATTACACATACATATTTCGATAATTGTACATATTCTAACATTTGGTAGTCGTTCCCTCTCCTACTTCTTCATCTTCGAATCAGTCTGGTCCAATTCCATTATCAATCTTCTTACTTTTGTTTTGGCCTAGATTCGACGAGAAATGTATTTGCGGCGGCGATACAATAGTTGAGAGATATAGTGCCAATGGTGATAGTGATGAAGGGAAGTTGTTGGACGATTTGATCATACATTTGCAAATAGTTTTTTTAGTCGTTGAGGTTGAATATTATTAAAATAAATGAAGTATGATTCACCAAACACAATATCTTCCTCTTTTTCTCTATATTGTTGGTTCATCTTAAGTCAATTAAAATTCATCTGATAAGTAAAATGATTTGATTATGACATTCTGCACATTTGTAAGAGATAGAGACTACCACTACTAGAAATTTGCACATAAATGACACATGATAGATGATATTTTGTTTCACATAATGTCATCTATGAGCGCATTTTTTGCATACATGACATTGCGAAAAAAAAATATGTTCTATGAAGTGTGATGAAAAATATACATGACATTTCTCAAAATAATGTCATCTATAAATGATTTTAAGCATTTTTTAAAGCATATATATGACTTATTTTGAATGTCATCTATAAGCGATTTTCTAGGATGGTGGGAAAAAACGAGAGCGAAAGCGGCGGTGAAAGGCCCTGGATTTGTTCCTCAAGATTAGGTTAGATGAAAGGATGACGAAGAACTCCATCACTGATAATAAGGTCACTGCGAATCTCATCGCCATCATTCACGAGGTAAAGGTCACTGCAAATCTCACCACCATCATTTGCGATGTATGTGTGCTTCTCTTCGAGATTGTGATTGTAGATTGTGATTGTGTAGGGTGGAGTGTGAATTCTTCTGTAATTATTCTTTGCAACATGTTATTTTTTGTGATATTTAGTTACTGTTGATAATTGTGAGGAAAATGAAAGTTAATCAATTTTAAGACATGATTCGCTATGCGTTTAATTGTGAGTTTGGTTAATCAACGATTGTTGTTTTATTTTGCATGTCTTTTGCTTTATTTGTCATTTTCTTTCTTACTTTTGTATGCGTTTTCATTTTTGAAAATTGTATCAATTGGATTTAGTTAAAATATAATATATTCACTATCAATTATGCGAACTTCCATTTAAAGAAATGCAGATACATGCTTTTGTAGTATATATACACACACTCACACACTGGAGCTTTTTATTAGATTTTGATAAATTGTTTAAGTTTATATATGAATTACAATGAAATACTTTTCATGCCTGTTTTATTTTTTATTTTTAAGATTCTTCCTTAACTATGTTATAAGTTCTCACAGTAGTTATCTTTGTTCTTCTTCGTTAAATATGTTTCTGCATGCAGCTGTGATTGATGGGTGTTATTGAGTAGTGACACATATTTGACATTGAATACTAAAACATAAGTGCAACAAAATGATGAAGCATCTGAGGCTGCTTAAATTTCGCGCAAAATCTGCAATGTTGGAATTGCCACGCTTGAAGAATTGCAATTCGTCAAGTAGTCAATGTTCCTGAAATTTAGAAAAAGGGCAAGACGTGTTCTCATAGGCAGTCCAGACGGTCGTTCGTTTGGGTGAGGCTAAGTACCTCTTTGATGATTGTGGAAATCATTATTTATATGTTTTGATGATGCGAAATCATAATGCGAAACCTTAATATATATGCATGATATTAAACGGTGATTACATTTTAATGTATATTGATGCTTATGTATTTATGCTTTATTTGTATCTAGATTAGATAAACAACAGATGGTTAAGTGAAATGACAAATAGATGAAAGACAAATCGTGTCCATAGGAACCATCTGTGTTCTCAATATTAGATCAGCTAACTTGTAAGATCAGGTTGACTTAACAACCTGTGTCATAGAGCTGGATCTTATTTTGTTTATCAATTAGAATGGAGATCAACTTGTAAGGCCATATTAAATTAACGATCTGTGCTATAAAGATCGACCTTGTCATGTAACAGGTTAAGTCACAAATTGATGTAATGATCTGTTCATAGGACTAACCTAATCTATCTAGACTTAGTCTTTATAGCATCTATTTTATTGAATAGGAGGCTAGCATACTTACCAAAGACAGATCGTTAGATCGATAGACAGATTGATATGAAGATCATAAAGCAGCGAGATAGAATCAACCTTGTATCAAACAGGTTGCCATCAAGCTGCATAAGAAGGTATACAAGGAACAACTCGTTACAAACGATCTGTGTCTAACAGATTGATCAACAACTACCCAAACAAGCTGCATTATGAGATGGACAGCTAGCTGTGCAAGAAGAAACTCAAGAAAAATGATCTATTGTCGATAGCATAACAATCTGTTGTTCATGGGAAGTCAGCTCAATGTTTTAATCCACCTGTTCTAATGAAATCCTACCGAGCTGCTCATCCCAGTTGGAGGAAGCTAGAATCTGCCTAAATTGATAAGCCTACATGTCCTATACCACGTCAGCATCCACGTAGGACAAACTCCAACGGCTAGAAGTACAGTCAGCAACCAACGTTCAAAAGAGCATTTAATGCCTACTACAAAAGCTGCAAAGACTTTCAACGGCTATAATTCAAATATGACTATATATACTTCAAGCCTTCTTCAGAAATTGAGTTGGTTTGTGTTTGTGATATTCCCAGAAAAAGCTTCAAGCCACAAGATTCTCTCCAATTTTCCATTGATTCATTCAACACTAGATATAGATTATATACATCATCGAGTGTTGCAAATTAGAGAGAAATCATCATTATTCTGAAGATCAACCCGCTAGAACTTATATTAGATTTGAGCCTTCAAAGCCAATACTTCTAGTTTCCTCCATAGGCAAAAGCTTGGAGGAAGAACGATTATAAAACCGAACCCAGATCTCGTACTCGACGAGTTTAAATAAGAGAGTTGTAATCTCGTACTCAACGAGAATAAATAAGCGAGTTTTGGCTCGTACTTAACGAGGATAAATAAGCAAGGGATCCAAGATTAAGGGATTCATCGATCTAGCTTTAATCGATCGTGGACGTAGGGGGTTTCCCGAACCACGTTAAATATTGTGTGTTCTTTTATATTTTGCATTGTATAGTTTTGATTCTTTGTTTATCACTCACCAGCGAGCTTATCTAAATAAGCGAGTTGTGCATCTTGAATCAATCTCTTAAAGAACACTCAGTATAAACAAAATATATTTTCTATGTAAAAGAGTAGCCAACAAAATATCACAGCTTCCGTACAGGATCTATGTTTGGACAGATCGTCTGATACGCTCCAGCTAGCTGTCAGTCTATATGTTCCTTGACAGGTTATTCACTGAGTTGAGAACGTACTTGAGCAGCTGGATCTCTCTCTACATTAGAGGAGATTGATCTGCTACACCCAGCGAGCTGTTATGGAATAAATAGCGAGCTGCATCTCAACCTGTTGTTTACAGCCAAACGCAAAAAAGTTGGATTGTGGTGTATTTCTCTCCCCCCCCCCCATACACCACACCTGCTCTCCTGGAACCCAACACTGTATTACATCTTAGTTAATGTTTTATACTTAGATTTTTTATTGTATAATTATAAACCTCATTTTTAATTGATGTTTGCTAATTATTTTTTTAAAAATTTATAATTATATAAATTTTAGAAATTATAATTTATTTAATTGAAAAACTTAAAATTATTATAATAAATAATTATTTCTAAAAACTGAAATGAAAACATAATCATGCTTCATTAAATAATGTGTGTTGGGAACCCTACAATAGTATATTAGTTTTAATGATGTTATTCGAAACAACACTTAGTTAAAATATGAAATCTTAAACCAAGTAATTGATGTTATCTTTTAAGGATCAACTAGAGTATTAAAAGAAGCAAATGGTATAAATTCATTATCTGTATTATTCGTTCCAAGCTGTCCTGGACTCATCAATTATATATTCTTAAGGCCTTTAACTCATTGTAATGATAGCATGTTAAACTTTGAACAGATCGAAGAATTGGAATCAGTTCACAAGTTTAACAGCTCGCTGTCTGTTTGGCCTTATGTTGATTTTAGATTTCTTCTCGATTAGAGTTTACAAGATCAAAATTGTAAAAGGAAGTCTGAATTTTCAAACTTACTTATAGTGATCTATTTTTTATCTAGCTGTATTAGAAAGTCTTGATGCACAGCGAGCTGCACTTCTGCAGACCGTTAAAGAACAGCGAGACAAAGTGATTATATACAAAGAACAGCGAGATACAAATTGTCTATATGGAACAGCGAGACAATGTAAAAACAGCTAGAGTCAAATATCGTAGGAAACGATATGCACCTGCTCATTAACAGCTAGAGCTATTGGAACAGCTAGAGCAATTGAAACAGCTAGAGCTATTGGAACAGCTAGAGCTATTGGAACAACTAGAGTTCTTGGAATAGCTAGAGTTCTTGGAACAACTAAAAACTGTGGAACAGCGAGACATATGAACAACAGATCGTAATCTCAAATACGATCTGTTAACTCAAATTTCTCCAAAGGTCAAAATCAAGAAGTACATGTTAATTGGGAATCAAACCAATTAACAAAATGTGGACAACTCGTCTCAAAGATATTGTAAGGAACAATATGCATCTGTGGTAAGACAGCGAGCTGTTATAATCCACACCATTACTACGGTGGACTGCCGACATACCTAAATTTGTCACAAATCAACCACTCCATGTATTGTCACATCAACAGCATGCTTTAAGGAATGAAGTACAAGGATATCAAAATTCCAGTACGGTGAATCATTCCCAGTATGGCATTACATTGGGAAATCTCATGAAAGGTGGTAACCACTCTCATTTTGACAGCGCGTGCTTCAACAACACTGCCATGCATTTAATGCAGTCATTAATGCGATGAAGAAGGACATCTTCTTCTCCAACGGATAGTTTCCTTCAAGAGGCTATATATACCACCTTCACCTCCAGGAATGAGTACGAGAATTCACGATTACAAAGCTCAAACTCTGCTCAAATATCTTCAAGTACTCAAAGCTCTAAAAGCACTCCTTCAAGCTCTAGAATTCTCTGAGTGTTTTATTATTCTTTTGAAGATAGTTTTCTGGAAATTTGCTGTTTACAAAACCCAAGTTAGGATCTAGTTTTGATCCAAGATTTGTAAGATTTAGATTGTAGTTCTTCAATCTAAGAAGTGTAATCTCAAGTTGTTATCTAGTTTTGATAAAGCTTGAGGCTCGTTCTCAACGAGTAAAAAGAAAGGAGACATAGTAGATTTCGATCTAGTTTTGATCGAGCCGTGGACGTAGGGAAAGTTTATCCCGAACCACGTTAAATACCTTGTGTTCTTACTTTCTGTTTTACTTCATTATCATTTCCTTCATACTCTTGCATTAACTTGGTTGTGTTAAAAGATTGACTAAAGAAAACGTTTTTAACTACAAAGAGCATTAACCACCGAATTCCGCACACAACATTAATCAAGGTTAACTTTCTTAAAGTTAATCTTATTAAGTGTTTCCTCTCATCTAAGGTTTATTTGAGTTAAGTTGTTTCTTCTTCACAAGAAGAAATCCTAAGCTAACCTAAGCTATCTTTATTTATAAAGTGTGCTTAAGCCTTATACTTGAACTTTGAACAAGAAAACCTAAAAAGTTTGAATTGGTGTATTCCCCCCCCCCCCCCATACACCAATCTAGCTCTTTCGGGACCAACAATGTATATTAGCTTTTAAAAAATAAATGAATTGTTATTAATGGGTCCAAAATTTATACACTCTTCATCATAATTGTCCCACAAATCTTGATTCACTAAATTAAATAATCTTTTTTGTTTAAAGTTTCAATATCTCATACAAAGAAATCTAGATTTTTTTGCTTATTAGACTATTTCTCTCATATCATGTTGCATATCCATTGTAAATGTAGAGAATAACTCACCCGGTCACCCCAACTGTAATTAATGGTTCATGGACCTTTTACAATTATTATTATATAAATTGACTCTTCGAGTGATGACGAACTTCAATTCACCTTTCGAGCAAGTGAGGATCCTAAGAGTTCCAAGAACTTCTCAATTCATATTCATTGATTGATTTCTCAATTACAAAACTAACATATATATATATATATAGACTAGATAATAAACTCTAATGAGCCTAACACTACTACAGGCCGATTAACATTGCAATACCCGTTAACATTAAACATATACTAACTATTAATCATATCATTCCCGACCTCTTCAAAATCATCTTCTTCTAAAGGTGGAGAAAGAAAATTTAGTATTGGGCTTACAAAACCAAATACCAAAATATTACCTATTAAAGAAATTCAGCCCAAACAAAATAGTAACTCCACAATTGGGCCAAAAATTGTAAACAAACCAATTGTCTTGGAAGCTAGTGCTAGTTGCATGCAGGTGGTGGAGAGAAGACGAGATGACAGTGTACCACCAAAGCTTTGGGCAATAGATTTGTGGCGGCGGTTCGGGCTCGATCGGAGGCGAACGTCATGATTAAAGGCACTGATGTTGTGGTGGTGATTTAGTTCCTTGCGCTCAGATGGGAGGGCGACTCCAAAGAGAGGACAACATAGCAGCAGATTTTGAGGTTGGGTTCTGATTTTTACTCGAACCGGATGAAGAAGCGGGCAACATGACTCGGCTCCTTGGCACCGCCGTCTGGGGTTCAGAAGAGGTGGCAACTTTGTAGCAACGACGATTAAAATATGCGGCACCACACCACTTTTTGAATTTTGCAATTTATATTATGCAATTTGCTTTATGAATGGTTGCATTTTTTGGAATTCGTTGGTTTGTTGAGATTTTTGGGGTGATTGCAATTTGGTAATAGAGGGGGATTTATACATATTGAAACATGATTCACATACCAGAACAGAAAAGCTGTAAATCCTAAATCATGAATTCTCTAGCATAGATGTTCTGAAGTATTCTATGAAGATTAAACATCATGAAACTAACCAGGTGTCGCCATGGATGAAGACTGTAGAGGATTTAGTGGAGTTGGATGAATTGATGACTCTTCCAGAAGATCAGTTGTCTCTTTCTATCACGCTAGATTTGATGGGGGTGAAAAAACATAGAGTATCGTCTGACTTCTGGGGACCATTCATCCCTTATATATTAAATATTTTATCGTAATTATTAGTCAGCCCATCAATGATTATAATAATTACATTTAGGTTTATACACTTTATATAATAGCAAATAATACATTGATTAATTATATATGTGACCACATTTAGATTAATTAAAAATTAATCTAACAATCTCCCACTTGGGCACCATATATAAAACTTGATAATGTAGTATTAGCGGATAAGCGCTTAAACAAACATGTTATTATAAATTTGTGTATCTTTAACAATCTCTTCCATTGACCACATTCATACAAGGACTAAAGCAGCATTTGCCAAAGTAGCTCGACTAGGCCAACAGTAATCACATGCACAAACATAATCAAACGACATAGATCAGATAGAAGGGTCCTCTTTAGAACTTTAAACTTTAGGCAAAGGTTACCACATACAAAATAAATGACTAAAACTATATTCTTGATCAAGAAAATAACTTCATTAAAGGAAAGTGAATTCATTACAAAGAAATGTCTGAAGTATCGATAAGCAACTAAATATAACTCTCACTGAATCTATACTACGTCATCCAATGATGACACACCCATGTTACCAACATGTTGATGAAAGACCTTGGGCATTAAGCCCTTAGTAAACGGATCCGTTATCATGGAGTCAGTTCTTATGTGCTCTATCGATATGAGTTTATTCTGCACCTTTTCTTTCACAACAAGGAACTTGATGTCAATATGCTTTAACTTCGAAGAGCTCCTGTTGTTGTTGCAATACATGTTTGCTGACTTATTGTCACAATAAAGCTTGAGTGGTCTTTCAATTGTATCCACAATTTTCAGCCCGATGACAAAGTTCTGTAGCCATATTATGTGATCTGTAGCTTGATAACATGTTATGAACTCCGCCTCCATGGTGGAAGAAGCAACAAGTGTCTGTTTGACAATCTTCCAAGATATAGCTCCTCCAGCCAGTAGAAAGACATATCTGGTTGTGGATTTCCTACTATCTTGGCATCCAGCAAAGTCAGAATCTGAGTATCCGACAACCTCCAAGTGATCTGACTTTCTGTAGACTAGCATGTAGTCTTTTGTTCTTTGTAGATATCTCATAACCCTCTTGGCTGCTATCCAATGCATCATCTCAGGGTCACTTAAATATCTACCTAACATCCGTACTATGTACGTAATATCCGGACGTGTACATACCTGAGCATACATCAAGCTCCCTATTGCCGAAGCATAAGGAATATTTTGCATCTCCTGAATTTCAAGGTTAGTTTAGGCCATTGCTTAAGGGTAAACTTTTCTTCTCTAGCAACAGGGGTATCTCCTGGTTTGCAATTTTGCATCCTGAACCTTTTAAGTACTTTATCGATATAACTCTTTTGTGATAACCCAAGGACAACCTTAGATCTGTCACGATGTATCTGGATTCCTGATACAAAATAGGCTTCCCCAAGATCTTTCATCTCAAAGTGCTTCGAGATGAATCTCTTGGTGTCCTGAAGGAAGTTCATATCGTTTGAGGCACACAAGATGTCATCCACATAAAGAACCAGGAAAACAATTTTACTCCCTGAACTTGTGATACACACAATCCTCAACTACATTCATCTCAAAACCGAATGAGGTAATTACTTCATGGAATTTGTGATACCATTAACGGGAAGCTTGCTTGAGCCCATAGATGAATTTCTTGAGTTTGCAAACCATTTCCATCAAGTCTCCTAATTCGAAGTTCTCTGGTTGCTGCATGTAAATCGTTTCTTCAATGTCTTCATTGAGAAATGATGTCTTGACATCCATCTGATGTAGCTCAAGATTGAAATGAGCAACAAGTGCCATGATTATTCTGAAAGAGTCTTTCGATGATACTGGAGAGAAAGTCTCTGAATAATCAATGCCTTCCTTCTGAGTAAAGCCTTTAGCTACAAGACGAGCTTTATACCTCTCCACATTGTCGTTTCCATCCCTTTTGGTTTTAAAATTCCATTTACAACCAATGGGTTTTGCACCTTATAGCAATGAGACAAGTTCCCAAACTTTATTGTTTTGCATATAATTATACTCCTCATTCATGGCATCAATCCACTGTTGGGAGTGTTCATCTTGCATGGCCTGACGGAAATTGATTGAATCATTTTCCATCAGTGCATTATGTTCCTCAGCTTCCATGAGGTAGATTTAATAATCCTCAGGAATGACACTACGTCTTTCTCTAGTGGATCTCCTTAATTGCACTAGTTCTTGAGGTGGTTGAGTTTGATCATTTTGAATGAGGTATCTATAACGATATCAGGTTGAGGTTCTTACAAATCTGCTTCTCGAGTAATGACAGGAATTGAAGCCTGAGCACTACTAGAAGCAGCAATAGGATTCAAGTTTGAATCGTCCTCAAAGGTGATATCCCTAATTCTATTTCTCCCCCCAAACTCAACTTCCTCAAAGAAAGTTTCAGTTCCCGTCTCAAAGATGTTTGTATTTGTGGGATCGTAAAATATATAGACCCTTGAATGCTCAGAGTAGCCAATTAAGTACTTGCTAACTGTCTTGGGGTCCAATTTATTTTCATGAGGCCAGTAAGGCCTCACTTCAGCTGGACAACCCCAACTATGGAGATGTTTAAAACTGGGCTTCCAGCCAGTCCAAAACTCATAAGGCGTTTTAGCAGCCGCTTTAGTTGGTACTCTGTTCAATATGTAAGTTGATGTCTTAAATGCTTCTCCTCAAAGAGACTCAGGTAAGGTAGAATGAACAATCATACTCCTCACCATGTCCTTAAGAGTCCTGTTACATCTTTCAGATACACCATTCATGTTGGGCTAACCAAACATTGTGTACTGAGGGACGATTCTACATTCCTCTAGGAATTTAGCAAAAGTTCATGGACGTTGTTCTCCTAATCCATCATATCTGCCGTAGTATTCACCACCACGATCAGAACTGACAACCTTAATTGTTTTGTTGAGTTGATTCTCAACTTCAGCTTTATAAGCTTTGAACATGTCTATGGGCTAACTCTTCTAATGAAGAAGATATAGGTAACCAAAGAGGGAATAATCATCTATAAAGGAAATGAAATATTGTTGACCATTCTAAGACGCCGAAGCGAAAAGCCCACAAATGTCAGTGTGTATCAATTCCAGGACTTTCGTAGATCTATTGGTTCCTAGTTTCTTATTCTTGGTATGTTTCCCCTTGATACAGTCAACACAAACATTGAAATATGTGAAATCAAGGAATCTAGAATTCCATCAGACACAAGTCGTTCAACTCTATTTCTAGAGATGTGACCTAGGCGTTTGTGCCATAATGAAGCTGAATTTTCTTTGTTTAACTTTCTTTTAGTACCTCGTGATTCAATATGCAGGTTTTCTTTATATGAAGCAATAGTTTCTAACAAATATAGATTGTCATAAGAGTTCAAATAACCAGTACGAATAATGTTTGAATTAAAAGACAAGGTGAACTGTCTGTTTCCAAAGGAACAAGAATAACCAAATTTGTCCAACAAGCAAACAGAAATCAAATTCCATCTAAAAGACAGTACAACGAAGGTGTCTTTCAAATCCAAATAAATACCAGTCCCTAATAACAATCTAAAGTGGCATATAGCTTCAACTTCCAACGATTTTCCATCGCCAACATAGATGAATCTTTCAAAATCACTTAGCTTTTGGTAGCTCAGGCAACCTTGCATAGAAATACTAATGTGAGTAGTAGCACCAGAATCTATCCACCAAGTATTTTAAGGCACTGAAGTTAAATTAACCTTAGAACAAACCAAAGAGTGAACTGTACCTTTGTTAACACACCAGACGTGATATTTTGCACAGTCCTTCTTCATGTGATCTGGCTTCTTACAGATGAAACAACTTTGTTCATGATGTTATTTCTTTTAAGTCGGAGTGTTTAGACTCTTTTTGATCGTCTAAGCTCATATTTTCCATGTCTTTATTCGTGTTATTTTCCCTCTTTGTGTGATGTTTTGGCTCAATTTATGGTTCATTTTATGTTTCAGGGTCACAAGCCTAACGAGTGTTGAAGTTGGAAAAGAGACGAGAAAAGATCGAGAAATGACGAAAGAGTGAAGACTAGTGCCGAGAGCATTAGTCAGCGGCTATGTAGCCCTAAGCGGCCGCTGACTAAGTGGTGTGTGCCAAGGCCGAGCCACAGCTGAACCAGCGAGCGAGGGTCAGCGGTCGCTGACCACGCCACGACCCACGGAACCGTGCCAACTCAGCGGCCGTTGACTCTCAGCGGTCGCTGACCTCTCCTCTCGGCTATAAATACCCAATGCATTTGTCATTTGATAGACACCTTTTTCGAGACACATCTTTAGACACCGTTTTCCAGACCTTTGTTCTAGATGTTTGAACTTATATTTTTAGCACCTCTCGACCTATTGTTCTAGGGTCGAGATTTTTGATTTCTAGATAGTCGTTTTTAGTTTAGAATTCGTACTCGAAGCATAGCCGATCACAACATTCTAGTTCGTAATTCTTCTTCAGTTTCTATTACGGATTCCAGACCATTCTAGTTATTAATCAAGTTCATTTTCCGTTTATTATTCCGGTTTCGTTTATTATTTAGTTTGTTTATTTGTTTATGCTTTCATTCTCTTATTTCGCTCATTTATTCTTCGCTCCTTTCAATCTGAATTTCCAAAGTACTTTCCGCATTCTTTTTAATTCCGATTTCCAAGTTATTCGCACTCTTTTAAATTCGCATCGTTTAAATTCACATTCTGTTTTCTTAATTAGATTAGTTAGACAATTCGTTTCTACATTGATTTTGATTATTATAGAGTTTACTTTCTTTGTATATATATTCCATGTCTTTCGATTATACTTTCGTTTATTAGTTTAGAATTTACATTATGTATTTTACTTTCTTCGCCTAGTTATATGACAAACAAATTCTCTTTTACTTGCTTTTATATTGAACACATAATTGAATTGCCCTGCTAAGTCTTCCTTGAGAATACGACTTGGGTTGGCTTATCATTGCTAGATGACCTCATTAAGATTACGAGCGACTTTAAACAATATTAGTCGAACAAATTTTGGCATCGTTATCGGGGAAGGCTTTAGGCGATTTAATTCATTGTTCTTTTTCTTTTTCTTTTTATTATGTTTACTTATTTCTTCTATATTGTGGTAAGCGTAACGTTTTTGTTGAGTGTTGTGTATGCAAGGTACCCGCAGTGCTAGAAAGCCTTTGACGCTCTTCATCGACAACATAAATCGGAAGCGTGAGATCATAGCCACCGTAGAAGAAAACATCGAGCACATTGACAAATTCTCGCTATCGCATTTATTCGAAGAGATGGCCGATGAGAATGTTGACGAGAGACCGCGCTACATGGACGACTTCACTAGGCTCAAGTTCGGCACCACTGCTACTTCAGCCATTGTTCTTGCCACCGCAGTCCAAAACTACGAGCTGAAGCCACACCACCAATCACTGCTCCCGACGTATCATGGACTCCTGAGTGAAGATGCCTTGACGTTCATCCGAGAATATTGCACGGTGGTGCAAACTTTCCCGCTTCACTCACTGACGGAGGATCAACTCTAGTTGAAGTGTTTCCCTTACACGTTGAATGATAAGGCCAAATCTTGGTTCATATTTCTTCAACCCGGAACACTCACCACTTGGGCATAGGTTTGTGAAAAGTTCATGTTTAACTACTACCCACATCACAAAACTTAAGTGGTACGTATTAAGATAATGAATTTCGCGCAAGCCCACGATGAGTCATTCCATGAGGCGTGGGAGAGATTCCAGGAGCTACTGCAGCAGTGTCCCCACCATTAGATGGCACCGGAGATGCTATGTTAGTTCTTTTATGATGGTTTGCTCTTGACTACTCAATTTATGGTGGACAGTTCGGTGGGAGGAAACATTGCAGTCAAGACATCGGATGAGATGAATAAGATTTTTGAGAGCCTAGCCGCGAGTTCGTAACAAAAATCCTCTCGACCGAGACGAATGGAGACCAGTGCAGTGACTATGAGTCCCGATCTTAAGAAGCAAATGGCGGACATGATGAGGGAGTTACATGAATTGAAGATGAACCAACCCCCATCACCATCCGTTCAATAAGTTGCACCTGAGTCATGCGGTATTTGTGGCGACTATGGCCACGTAGTGAAAGAATATCAACGAATGGCGGAGTTGACTGTCGAAGGTGAGGCGGAAATTTATGCCGCACAAGGATTCATGCCTCAACCACCCCCTCAGCAAAACACATGGATGAATCAGCAAAACACGGAGTGGAGGCCACAATCTCAAGGAGCACAGAATTTTCAAAATTGACGCCCACAAGTTCCGAATTTCCAGCCTCAGTACCAGTGTCAATTGCAGCCGTACTATCCACCACAACCACAACAACAAAATTTTCCACCGCAGCAGCATCAATTTTATCACCCTCCGAATCAGCAGCACCAATATCCAACGCAGTAGTTTCCACGTAAACTATGCCTACTCAAAAATCATCTCTTGAGGATTGTTTGGCCGCTTTCATTCAAGAGAGTAAATAGGCTCGAGAGGCACAAGATGTCATCATCAAACGTCTTGAGACTGGTATGAGACAAATTTCGGGTGCAGTGAATCAGTTACAACAAAATAAAGGCAAAATCTTGCGGCAGGGTCATCAAACCCATCAAGCTCAAGCTGTGACTATGTTGATGAGTGGAAAAACGGTGGATAACAAAGTGGAGATGCCACCTTTCACCATTGACAAGGAGGACGGGCCCCACCCGAAGTTGGAAAAGCCAAGTCCGGTGAGAAATTGCAAAGACAACAAATCAGTATGTTCCACCGATTCCTTATCCCAGCAGGCTAAGGAACGCGAAGCACGACCAGCAGTTTGAGGATTTTTATAAAATATTGTCCAAGATAAATGTGAATTTACCTCTTTTGTAAGTCATCCAAAACGTTCCCGCCTATGTCAAGTTCTTTAAAGAATTGACGGCGAAGAAGAGAATTTGGTGATCAAGAAGTGGTGACAGTCTCCGAAGTGGCGAGCTCCATCATGCAGCAGCCCTTACTTCATAAGCAGCACGATCCATGTAGTTTTGTTATCAATATCGCTCTAGAAAATGGTAAGGAAGAATCGGGCATGTTAGACTTAGGAGAAGGAATTAATTTGATGTCGTACTCTATTTTTAAGTAATTGGAATTAGATGAACTTAAATCTACTCGCATGTGTTTGCAGTTGGCTGATAGATCCGTTAGATATCCTAGAGATGTCATTGAGAATGTTTTAGTGCAAGTAGGTGGATTGATTGTTCCCATTGATTTCGTTGTTTTAGAGATAGGAGACGTGCATGAAAATGGTGTTGATCATACACTCCTTCTAGGAAGACCATTCATGGCCACCACTAATACTTTGATTGATGTTAAAAATGACACTATTAAAATGTTTGTTCTAGAAGAGGAAGTGTCTTTTTCTGCTCATAGGAGTTGCGGCATACCATCCGCTAATTTTGTTGATGATTGTTATTTCATTGATGCTACTGATTCCTCGGTTAAGAGTTCTTTTTTGCAGGATTTCACGAGTGAAGAAGTTTTAGTGCAGGAAATTGACGAAAAATTCATCACTTAGGCAAAACCCAAGGAGGTGCCAACATCTGACAAAGTGGAACTCAAGAAGCTCCCCACTCACCTTAAGTACGTTTTATTGGAATTGACAAAGGACCAAGAACGCTTACTACTTCAAGTTCTCAAAAAGCACAAACTCGCTTTTGGATGGGGCCTAGCGGACATTCGCGACATTATTCCTACTACATACATGCACCGTATCAATCTTGAGGAAGGCGCCGTTCCAAAACGAGATAGCCAACGACGACTAAATCTAGTCCTCATGAAAGTCGTGCAAAAGGAGATTTTTAAATTGTTGGCGGAAGGAATCATCTATCCCATTGCGGATAGCGAGTGGGTGAGCCCGGTACATGTGGTAGCCAAGAAGAGAGGAATCACAGTGGTCCTAAACGACAAGCAAGAGTTTGTTACCGTAAATTAAATATCGCCACAAAAAGGACTATTTTCCTCTCCCTTTTATTGATCAAATGCTAGATAAATTATTCGGACATGACTTTTACTGTTTTCTTGATGGCCTTTCAGGATACTATCAAATTTTCATTGTACCGGAGGATCAAGCCAAGACGGCGTTCATAAGCCCATTCGGCAATTAAGGAGAATGTCATTCGGACTATGCAATGCACCCGGTACCTTTCAAAGGTGCATGATGTCCATATTTTCTAAGATGATAGGGGACTTCGTCGAGATCTTCATGGATGATTTTTTGGTATTTGGCTCATCTTTTAATGATTTTTTAGTTAAAATTGAGAAAGTGCTTGAAAGATGTGTTGAAAGTGGTCTAACCTTAAGTTGGGAAAAGAGTCACTTCATGGTTAGAAGTGACATTTTTCTAAGTCATATTGTTTCTAGTAGGGCATTGAGGTTGATAAGGTGAAAATCGAGGTGATTGAAAAATTACCCCCACAGAGAGATGTAAATGGCATTAGAAGTTTCTTATTTCACGCAGGTTTCTACCGATGCTTCATTAAAGATTTTTTTTTTAAATTTGTCAACCACTTTGCCATTTACTAGCCCAAGATGTTCCTTTCAATTTCGATGATTCATGCTTGCATGCTTTAACCTATTGAAAGAAAAGTTTATTTCTACCCCCATTGTCATTGGCCCTAATTATTTTATTTCTTTCTAGATAATGTGTGACGCATCTAATTTTGCAGTTGGAGCTGTTTTAGGTCAACGAGTTGATAATATGCTTTGTTTGATTTACTACGCCAGTTTGACCTTGAACTCGGCCCAAGTAAATTACACCACCATGGAGAAAGAGATGTTCTCCGTAATGTTTACCTTAGACAAATTTCGATCTTATATTATAGGATCTAAGGTAATTATTCATAGTGATCATGCGCCCTTGAGATACTTATTGACCAAATCACAAGCTAAGCCTCGATTAATTAGATGGGTATTGCTTTTGCAAGAATTTAACGTAGAGATAAAGGATATGAAAGGAAGTGAAAATTTTGTGGTCGATCATCTTTCTAGAATTGAGCATTCTCATATGGATACATCTTGTGTTTCTGACAGTTTTCCTTATGAGAATATTTCAGAATTTACGATCACTCCTTGGTATGCCGACATTGTGAAATACCTAGCATGCTAACCTCCCAAGAGGAGAAACGATTTTTTCATGTGTGCAGGCAATATTTTTGGGAGGATCCTTAACTTTTCAAGCTTGGTAAGATAGTGTAATCCGACGTTGCATTCCGGATTCCGAGCAAGAGCAAGTGCTTCGATTCTGCCACGAATCCCCATGTGGAGGCCATTTTGGAGGACAAAAGACGGCACATAAGGTTTTGCAAAGCAGGCTCTTTTGGCCAACTCTCTTCAAGGATGCTCAAGCATTTTATTTGGCATGCGATAGATGCCAACGAGTTGGAGCCATAAGCCGCCGCAATGATATGCATCTCCAAAATATCTTGGTAGTTGAGATCTTCGACGTGTGGGGTATTGATTTCATGGGTCCCTTCCCTAAATATTTTGGATACGAGTACATTCTATTAGCCGTTGATTATGTGTTCAAGTGGGTTGAAGCTATCCCCACTAGGACTTGTGATGCTAATGTTGTTCTCAAGTTTGTGCAGGAACACATCTTATGTAGATTTGGATTCCCTCGAGCTATCATTAGTGATGGGGGAAAACATTTTTGCAACAAGTTGTTCAAAAAATTGATGAAGAAGAATGTGATCACACGCAAATTTGCCACCCCATATCACCCACAAATCTTGGCAAGTCGAAACGAGCAATAGGCAAGTGAAGACCATATTGGAGAAAACCGTTAAACCATCCCGGAAAGATTGGACAGTCAAGCTAAACGATTTCTTATGGGCATATCGGACGGCTTTCAAAAGCATTCTTGATATGAGCTCGTACCGTCTTGTGTATGGGAAGACGTGCCACTTGCTAGTTGAAGTAGAGTACAAAGCATATTGGGAAATCAAGGCAATAACTTACGACCTCAACATTTCCGCCGAGAGATCACTCCAAATTTCCGAGCTTGATGAGCTTAGAAACGAGGTGTATGAGAGTGTACGGATTTATAAAGATAAAGTGAAGCGGATCCATGACCGCCGAATTGTGCACAAGGAATTAAAACCGGGAATGAAGGTTTTACTTTTCAATTCTAGAATTCGATTATTCCCGGGCAAGCTCAAATCAAGGTGTAGTGGCCCTTTCATGATCAAGGACATACTACCATCCGGGGCCGTAGAACTATATAGTAACGAAGGGAAGAGTCTTTTTGCGTGAATGGACATCGGGTAAAACCGTACATCGAAGACGACTCCATGCTCGAAGTTATGGAGTCAACACCCATGTTCGATCCCCCATTGAATTAGTTCTATCTCGTTGAGCTAACGACGTAAAACAAGCACTTCATGGGAGGCAACCCACGCTCATTGTCCCATTTTCATTTTTATTTCCTTTATTTTTCTTCGTTTCGTTAGTTAATTTTTTTATTTTTCTTTGTTCGTAGGTGTTATCGAGTTAGGAGGAAACCGATGCGAGACACACAACGAAACGAAAAATCACACCTTGAAAAAGTCCGGACGAGAGGCAAGGTCAGCAGGCACAGGACACTCAGCGCCCGTAGATGAGAAACAGTGAAATTTACGAGAGCAAGGGTCAACGACCGCGGCACACTCAGCGGCTGCTGACCCCGTGCCATCCTCGCGCCAATGCCTGCGCCACTCCGAGTTAGCGGTTTCTGACCGTGCAGCGGCCGCTGACTAGTCCTTACGTAAAATACCCTATTTTTCCAACCATTTACGAGAACATATCTCAGCGGCCGCTAAGTTACCCGACTAGCCCCCTTATATCACATTTTCTCCCTTATTTTCCCCCACTTCATTCACTTCTTCTCTACCAAATTCCCCAAACCCTAACCCTCCTCCAAAAATTCTTTCTTCAATTCATCCTTTCATACTCACTCTTTCACTCCAATTCTTTGGATTCACCATCAATTTTACTTGTTCTTCCATTCCATTCGAACAATTTCCAATTCCATCCACTAAAACACCAAAAACTTCAAACCCCAAGTTCATAAATTCTTTTGCCCCCCAAGTGTTTGCTAAAAGTCCAATGGGTAGGAAAAGATAAAAAAACAAGTGAAGTTGAGCAATCTAGCCAGCAAGGAGGAGATGACGAGGATTTCCACCCCGTTCGTGACAACATCCAAGGCTCGGATGCACCATTCCCAATATACAATGATCTCGAGGGCACTCTCTATATACGGTACACAACTCTTGATATTACTCTCCCTCGCACTCTTGATTGGGAATTGTTGAGTAGTTTAGGCATTGCTTCTAAAGCTAGAAATTGATTTCTTTAAGGAACTAGGACTTGAATTTCTCACCACGTTTAATGTTGCATCCGATTTCAAGTCATTTAAATTCCGGTACCGTGGATTATTTCATACTGTTACTACTTCCATGTTAAAATCCATCTTTGGATTTCCCACCACGGGGCTCCATCAGGTGCCCCCGGAATTTAACCCGAATTTAGCTTGGTTTGAGTTAACAGGTTTCCACAATTGGGCATCGGGAGGCATGGCCAGCGGCTTTCTAAGGGGTCCCGAGATAGGCGTCTTACACAAGTTCATCGCCTACTCCATCTCGGGCAATGAGCAAGCAAATAAGGTGAACACGGTGAAGTGCTTCCTACTCCATTGTGCAATCCATAAGACGAAGATTTTCCCATCCTCATTCATCTTCGAGTCCATTCAGTCCATCCAACGCCGGAAGCGAGCCCACGCCTCTCTACTTCACCTCGCTACTCCCGTGGCCATGCACCTCAATCTTATCCATGCAGATGGGCCCCCACACACAACGAGCCACTTCCCACCAATAAGATAGACATTCATGAGTTGAGAGGTGCACCATTCTCCCTCTCACAATCCGAATTGGTGCCACAAGAGAGGTGCAATTGTGTGATGCAGTACCTAAATGCCCAAGTAACAGCCCGAGCATCCCATGAAGCCGACGAGGCAGAAGATGCCCACATGGAAGCCAACGAAGAGGCCAAATCTAAGGAAGAGGAAGAGGATCAAGCCGATGAGAAAGCCAATGCCACTTGGCTTGGCTATGACACGGTGGACGCAATCGGGAATCTAACTGGGGTACCCAATCCCAATGGGGCGGTCAATCACAGTGGGGTGCCCAATCTCAATGGGGCACCCAACCTCAATGGAACTCCCAATGGGAGCGATTCACTACTGAGGTCACCACCGGTATTCATGAGATGCGATATGACATCCACGACATCAACACTCGCCTTGACGCCCAACACCAACAATGGGAAGCTCAACAAAAGGCGATGGAGGAGCAAAATAGGCTCTTATGAGAGTTGCAACAACAATGGTCGTCTTGGAGCTTTGGCAGAGCACCCACCCACCCTCCTCCCGACCAACAGTGAGACCTCGTCTCGCTGTTGAGGTACATTTATTGTTTTTTTTCTTTTCGTGTGAGTATGTGATTGGCAAACCTTTATTTTCCCTTTGCTTTATTCTCTAGTTTTCTTTTCAGGTTTTCTTTTCGTTTTGTCGCTCTGAATGCCGCAATTCAGGGACGTTTTCTCTATCCCTACTCTATAGTTCTTTACTTTTTGCAATGAGGGCATTGCTCTATTTTTGTAGGGGGGGAGGGGTGTCTTTTTAGTGCGTGCATTCATCGTTTTGTCTTAATGTCTTTTGTATGAAAAATCTTGATTGTTTTAAAGCTACTTTACCTTGACACCTTGTGGTTGAATCGAGTCGTGGCATGTGTTTGAGATATGATATGATTTGAAAGCCTTGTTTGATTTGACTTGATTTATGTTATGAAACGTAGATGAACTAGGAATGTGTGGAACATTATGACTGAATTATTAATCTTAGTAGAATTATCGAGATAGTGATGCATGATGGTATAAAGTGATTGATTCGATTGGCTAGTTGTTTATGACCACTTATTGCGTATCCATATTTTGTGTTGAAAATCGAACTTTGTCAAGAGGTCTATGCTCCTATGGGAACCATGAGCACAGGAAACCATGTGAGGATACATTAGGGAACCCCTAATTGTTCACACCTCGCGACAATGACCATATAACTTGACATTGTTCCAAATTACCTTTTTGAGTTCGTAAAAAATAGGAATAAATAAGGATTCTACCCCACTCTCTTAATCAATAATTCAAAATTATAAAAGAGATAGGTATGGGAAACCACACCGAGAAAACCCGAACATTCAGAGTACTCACCCGGTGAACATTGTCCTTAATATTCCCCATGTTGAAAAGAAAAGAAAAGAGAAAGATACGCTATTAAGATGGATAAAAACTCTAGTTGGTTATGTGATCTCGATGTTACCTTGTGCATCATTGTTTTGCGTTGTTCGAAATGATGATTATCCAGTCTAAGTGATCTACTTGCTTCTATGATCTCTATGTGACGTGACGTGATGATAGAAAGATCGATCTTGGAATGATTTGAAGTCTTGTCAAGAATGCATGTCGTGATTAGATTTTTCCCTATGGATAGTTTAGACTAAATTATGCTTGAGGACAAACAAAGTTTTGTGTGTGGAGGGGTTGTTTTGATCGTCTAAACTCATATTTTATGTGTCTTTATTCGTGTTATTTTCCCTCTTTGCGTGATGTTTTGGATCGATTTATGGTTCATTTTATTTTTTAGGGTCACAAGCTTAAACAAGTGTTGAAATTGGAAAAGAGATGAGAAAAGATCGAGAAATGACGAAAGAGTGAAGACTAGTGCCGAGAGCACTAGTCAGCGGCCGCGTAGCCCTAAGCGGCCGCTTACTAAGTGGTCTGTCACAAGGCCGAGCCCCAGCCGAGCCAGCGGGCGAGGGCCATCGCGCCAGGATCAGCGGTCGCTGACCATGCAGCTGACTCGGTCAGTGCCCAACAGCCACGGCGCGACCTACAGTGGTCGTTGACCTCTCCTCTCGGCTATAAATACCCGACGCATTTCTCATTCGATAGACACCTTTTTCGAGACACATCTTTAGACACCATTTTCCAAACCTTTGTTCCAGACGTTTGGACTTATATTTTTAGCACCTCTTGACCTATTGTTCTAGGGTCGAGACTTTTGATTTCTAGATAGTCATTTTTAGTTTTAGAATTTGTACTCGAAGGATAGTCGATCACAACATTCTAGTTTGTAGTTCTTCTTCAGTTTCTATTATGGATTCCAAATCATTTCAGTTATTAATGAAGTTCGTTTTTCGTTTCTTATTCCGGTTTCGTTTATTATTTAGTTCGTTTATTTGTTTATGCTTTCATTCTCTTATTTCACTCATTTATCCTATGCTCCTTTCGATCTGAATTTCCAAAGTACTTTCCGCATTCTTTTTAATTCTGATTTCCAACTTATTCGCACTCTTTTTAATTCGCATCGTTTAAATTCGCATCTTGTTTTCTTAATTAGATTAGTTAGACGATTCGTTTCTACGTTGATTTCCATTAGTTTAGAGTTTACTTTCTTTGTTATTTATATTTCATGTCTTTTGATTATACTTTCGTTTATTAGTTTAGAATTTACTTTCCGTATTTTACTTTCTTCGCCTAGTTATAAGACAAACAAATTCTCTTTTACTTGCTTTTATATTGAACAAAGAATTGAATTGCCCTGCTAAGTCTTCCTTGAGAATACGACTTGGGTTGGATTATCATTGCTAGGCGACCTCGTTAAGATTACGAGCGACTCGAAATAATTTTAGTTGAACACGGAGCTTTAGCAGCTTCCTTTTTATAAGGTATTTTCTTGCCCTTTGTCTTAGAGGTTGTTGCCATGTGGGCACTTTCAGTCCTTTCATGCATCAGTCTCTCTTCCTCCTGAACACACTGAGAAATGAGCTCATTTAGAGTCCATTTCTCCTTCTGTTAGTTGTAGTTAATTTTAAATTGGCTAAACTTTGGAGGAAGTGAAATAAGTGTCATAAGTACGAGGAAATCCTCCGAAAACTCCATCTTTAAGGCCTTGAATTTTGTAGCGATGTGGAACATCTACATAATGTATTCCATGATGTTTCCCTGACCCTTATACTTCAGCGACGTTAGAGTCGACAGAAGTGACATCATCTCGATTTTATCGTTCTTTGAAAAAATTCTTTTCGAGCTCGTCAACGAAAACCTTAGCTGAAGTGATGTTCACAGAATTAGAAACTCTAAAGGCCTGTGGAATGTTGTGCATCATGATCTTGAGACTCATGTGGTTAGACCGGTCCCATCTCTCAAATTCCCTTATAGCATCGGGAGTGCTTTCTGCTGTGAGAGGTGCGGGTTGGTCTTTCTTGAATACAAGGTTCAGTTCTATACAACCCAACACTATTTGCAAGTGCCTTTTTCATTCATTGAAATTTGACTCATTGAGCATGGGTAGTTGGTTGATGTTAGATGATATAGTGGCAGGTGATGATGAGTTAACTGATTAGAACAAAAGACACAAAACACGAAGAGAATCAAAATTTGAACAGAAGAATTACGCACAATGAAGACTTTAGGTCCTAGCTAATGGTCAACGTGTTAAATCTCATCCCGAGATACCAAGCGCAACATCAATGTCTATCCTTTGGGCTTCAACATTGACTGCAAGCGGTACTCTTAACGCAGAGATCAAATGTTGACAATAAGGTCGTGTCAAGCAACAATCAATCTTTGGACTAATGTGTTACTCACACAAGTTTTACTTGATAATTGTCACACACTTATCCTAACTATGCCAGATGTGGATCGGCCTTTGGGTCGGTCGGCAAACACATGAATTGAAGATACAACAACCATATATAGGGTTAGGTACAGTAGTCTACACAAAAGCGATCGCTTTGGCGACATTTTTCTTCAACTAAAGCACCTAAAAGATGAAGCTTGGATGTGAGTCCAGCAGCTTCGGCGACCCAGGCCGGATCGCCAAAATCGCGTGCAAAAAGTCACCCCAAGAACGACGATCTCCGTTTGGGTCGCCGAGGCAGTACCGAAGGATCGGCGATCGCCGAAGTACAGTACAAAAAATTGGCAATCTGGGGTGGGGTCGCCGAGGCATTCCCGCAGGAACAGAGACCACTTCAGCGATCGCCAAAGTCAATGCTTAAGTTCGGTAATCCGGCGCTGGGGTCACCGATCCTGCTACCGCCGTCGAAATGTCAGTTTTAAGCGAGAATTTGCGATTTCAGTCCAAATAACATGCAATCGACGGCAAATCCAGGCATAATATGCATAATAATCATGATAAAACCCTCCCTCCACATGATTAGAGAATTAACCCCATAGATTAACATCAAAACAACATGATAATCATCTATGGCATGAAACCCTAGTTTGCATAGTGAAAATGAACAGAAATCATGATTTCTCACGTACAAAATGGTAAAACCACAGAGGATCAACAATAATCAACAAATAATGTCCATATCTCAGAGAATCATGCTTAGAGTGGCTCTGATACTACTTGTTGAAACATGATTCACATACCAGAACAGAAAAGCTGTAAATCATAAATCATGAATTCTCATGCATAGATGCTCTGAAGCATTATCTGAAGATTAAATATTAGGAAACTAACCAGGATTCGCCATGGATGAAGACTGTAGAGGATTGAGTGGAGTTGGATGAATTGATGGCTCTTCCAGAAGATCAATCGTCTCTTTTTATCATGCTAGATCCGATGGTGGGAGAAATAACGTAGAGTATTGTTGGTCCCGAAAGAGCGAGGTTTGGTGTATGGGGGGGGGGGGAATACACCAAATACAAGCTTTTCAGTTTACTTGGCCAATTATCAGAGAGATCAAGCTATTCTTAAAGAAGAAATTGCTCGACAGATGATTGACCAGATCGATCGACAGATCGATAGCAGATCAATCCAAACAAGTTGCTCTCTAGTGTAAATACTTAGACAATAATAAGAGTGATCTTATTACTTTCAAAGTATTGTGTGTGCGGAAATATGGTGGACTTAGTTGGTGCTCTTATATTGAAAACCTTAATTATAATCCAGATCGTTAAAGCAGGTTGATTTAGATGCAGTTTAAATGATAGTGCAAGGGGTAGAATAAATAAACAACAGAATATAAATATGCAGAAAGATAAATGACACAGTTGTTTAACGTGGTTCGGGAAATCCCTACGTCCACGGTCTGATCAAAACTAGATCAGATTATCCACTACAAGGATACTCTTCTTCTTTATACTCGCTGAGAAAGAGTCACAAGTTTCAAACTTGACCTGGTTGAAACTTATGCACGAATAAGGGTCGTGTCCCTTTACAACAGATTACCTCTACGTTACCACTAGAAAACTACTAGCTAGCAGGGTGATCTCCTTTTTCTCGATAAGACAGACATGAATCGAGTTTGGGTTGGTGTGATGTAGAATCACAAACAGTTTGAAGCTTTAGTCTGATGTTGAGATTGATTGCTTGAGGAGGTTTTTATCGATGTAGCGTCTCTCTACTTCAGACTTTGAACTCCAAATATATATAGGCTTTGAATTTGAAATTCTAGCCGTTTGTTGATTGGCGTGAGATTGATTGTAGATTGCCAATCAACGATGTCCATCATAGCTGCTCTTGCCTTGTAGAAGTGTTGACTGAATCCTCTAAGTATGGAAAGCAGATTACTTTCCTTCTTTGTGTCAATCAAAGATTCTCCTTCCAAACCTTAGTGGATGGACTTCAAAATTGACGTGGCAAGTGGATATGATGTGTAGGATGATGTCATCTGGTGGTTCGATGACTCTATTGATCTGGTGCTTCGCTGTGATCATCAATCTGGTCGGTGATCTGGTCGATGACTGTCATAGCAGATCGATTTCTTCTCTTTGAAAAATGTCTTGGTCTTCAACCTATACTATTATTGAAATGACTTCTATAGGAATAATTCCTTTACATGCTAAGTCATCTCCTAATCTGTTCTCTATCAGAATTCACTTTATGCGTAGTGATCTGTTAACATGTAGAACAGTTTAACACCGATCAAAGCTGTAAAGACTAAGTGTGTTTCGAGAGATCATCATCAAAACCAAAATACTTCGGGGTTCCCAACAAGTATCGTCTGACTTCTGGAGACCATCCATCCCTTATATATTAAATACTTTATCATAATTATTAGTCAATCCCTCAGTAATTATAATATTTACATTTAGGTTTATACACTTTATATAATAGCAAATAATACATTGTTTAATTATATATGTGACCACATTTAGATTAATTAGATATTAATCTAACAATATTGATGTTGTGAACTCACCCACTTTAGGACAAATGTTGTTTTGTGTGGAAGTAGTTTGGAAGAAGGTGTATTGGCGATGAAAATGGAGGAATCGAGTTCTACCTTTTCTTTAAATTTGGTTTCTTCTTTCTGGAGATTTTTGATCCCTGACGGTTGAGAGAAGCTATTGGGGTTTGAGAATTGGTGTCCGTGTAGTTGGGCAAATCCAGAATCAAAAGTATATTTGAGATTTTGAATTGTTGAGAAGTAGTTATCCATACTAGATTTGAGGGATGCAATTGCATCAAAGATTTCTTGTTTGGTATCCATAAAAAGTAGCTCTCAATGAAAGCACCAATTAATACGATCCCGATTGAAATCGTATCGATAAATTGACTTCTTCGAGTGAGGATGAACTTCAATTCATCTTTCGAGCAAGTGAGGCTCCTAAGAGTTCTAAGAACTCCGAGTAGTGTGTGGTTTGTGACTTGTGTTATGTAGCCACTAGCTAGTTACCTAATTACGTTAGAAGGCAACCAATGAATCGTAAACAGTTTGCTAGCTAGTTAGCAGATAAATGGAGTGAATACTTGATTTAGAACAAAAAAAAAAAGAAACAATTGAACAATTGGAATATTTGCTATAATTTGGAATTTTCAATTTGGGAATTCATAAAGTCATTGAAATTGGAATGTGGCAGATAATAATTGATGATGTGTATTCAGATAAAGAAATGCTAATTTTACGTTAATTAAGGAGCAATTTAATTTAAATCTAGAAGTTGGAGGATCTATTAAAATGAAAAGAAAAAATATGAAGATCTAATGAAAATAAAACACAGAAGTACAAATATGAAACAATTATAGTGAAATGGTTTTGTTTTAAAAGTTCAAAATAAAATGTGAAATTGAAAGTTATGAAAAAATAACAAAAGATTGAAAGATTACGCTAAATTAAAAACACGTCCAAACCAAAAAATAAGAAAAGATAATTGTATTTTAATAACATTATTCTAAAATAAATATAATATAGATAACTAAGAATCAGAACCATCGAAATTAAATTGCAGTCGAAGGCAACATTTTGATTATGAATCATAATCATGTATGGGTTGGTTCTCGATCACAATTTAAAAAATATAAAACAATGGATAGATGGTTTGAAATTGTAACCCAAACCTAACCTTAATTATTTTTATATAATTTTATTTATTTATTATATTATAAACTATGAAAGTCATTTTGTTATAGTTCATAAACATACGTATAAAACTTATAAATGCATTTATAATAATAAAAACTAAAATTTGAACTTTAAAGTTGAAAAATAAATGGCATTTTTTAATTCATAAAATGATAAAACAACATAAGCCAAGATTTTAAAATAAAATTTAAAAAGGAATTGTTTTGTTGACCATGAAATAGCATGCTGTCCAAGTACAAGTCTTATTTTGTTTTTATTTTATAATATTTATAGTTTTACAATTAACAAAGGGTAAATGCTAAAATACCAATTTTGATAAGTAAAAAATAAAAAATACTCACTTAGAAATAAAAGATAAAAAATATCCACTTTTTACAATAGCATGATGAAATTGATCATGTGTTCATGTTATTCAAATTTAAAATAACTTGAATAACATGATCACATGATGAAATTCATCATGTTATTGTAAAAATAACATGATCACATGATGAAATTTATCATGTTATTGTAAAAAGTGAGTATTTTTTATCTTTTATTTTTAAGTGGGTATTTTTTATTTTTATTTTATAAAAGTGGGTAATTTTACCTATTACCCCATTAACAAATGCAATCACATTAACATTGAAAATTAAAAATTAAAATAATAATAATACGTAATTAAAATAATTAAGATTTTAAATTTTAAAATATATTAATATTATTTTTTAGACGTTGCAAATCGTATGCGATCGTTCAAAACTATCACTGAAACTGCCCTACACTATTTGATTTTGACTTCGAATTCTCAGAACTATAGGTATTCAAAAGAACCGTAACCAGCGGAACCTCACAATCAAGCTGTAACTAGCGGTTTTGGAAGCAGTAACTATTCTCGATGATTCGGTTTAGAACCGTAACCGTGTAGAGAACAATTCGATTTTGGTTCAAAATATCCGGAACTATGAACATGCGGTTCCAAACCGTCAATTTTTCAATATTTATTTATAATATACTCTTTATAAGACTAATTCAATTTGATCTCTTATATTATATAGAATCATTGTTTATAAATTATAAAATTACATAACTTGTAAATTAATGTAAAAGTTCACATTTTTAAAGACGATTCTAAAAAAATCATAATTTCGAAACAGAAACCAACAATTCAAAATCGAAATCGCTTTGAAAGATTCATATTCCAATCCGTGAACCACATTAACCACAATTCATCGATTATAATTTCAAAATAATAAAACCGTAAACCATATGTTCGATTACGTTTCAAACCGTAACTGTAACCATAAACATAGTAGATGGAACGATGTACAATGGATGTTGGGACATTATCTTTTGTATTTTGAATGTTATCTTTTGTATTTTGAATATACTAGTACTCCCTCCGTCACAATTAAGATAATGCGTATTCCTTTTTGGGTCGTTCCACTTAAGTTGAGGCATTTCTTTTTTAGTACTCCCTCCGTCCCACTTAAGTTGGGGCGTATTCCTTTTTGGGTCTTCCCAACTAAGTTGAGTCGTTTCCTTTTTAGAACACCTTTATTACACACACAAATTTAAATAATACTCCCTCCGTCCCATTATTTCCGGCTTGTTTCTTTTTCGCACGTAGATTAAGGCAAGTTAGTTTAGTGTTTTAATTATGTCATGCTATTACTTAATGATTCATAATAAATATATAAAATTAAATACAATAAAATAAAAACTTATAAATTAACGTAAATTTTGTTAAATTTAAAATTTAAATTTATTTTACTCTTAATTAATTAGAGTAAATAATTTATTTTTTTAATTAAAAAACTTAAATGTGTGTAAGTGAATAACAGAATAAATAAATGAATCATTACAATAAAATCTAATCATTCCATTGAAATTTCAGCGGCAAAGTGTATCAAAGAGTGGATTTTTACAGATTTTTTTGGGAATTCAAATTTCCCACTAAACATTCAGTACTTAAACTAAAATATGAAGCGAGTACACTTCATTTCTAAACACAACAGTGCTGTTTCCTTACAAAAAACACAAAACCAACTGAAAAAGAAATGGTGAAGAAGAATTTAACAACAAAAGAGAGGAATACTATAGTTCAATTCCTGCTTGCAAACTCAAAAGATGGGAAGCCAAAAAGAGGGATCATCACAGAGGCTGCACAAAAATTTGATAGCAGCACAAGAAATGTCTCCAGACTGTGGGCAGCTGCAAAAGAACAAAGAGAAAAAGGTGAGATTGTTTTCCTTCAAAGCAATAAACCAAAGACACCAAGAAGAAAAAGAGTAGAGATAGATATGACAGCTATTCAAGCCATAGATTTATTCCATAGGTCCACCATTAGAAAGCTTGCTAAAGGAATTTCATGCAGTAAGAGTACTGTGTGGAGATGGGTTAATAATGGCTTGATCAAAGCTCACACCTCATCAATTAAACCTGACCTCACAGCACCCAACAAATTACTTAGACTTTCATTTACCTTGGAAGCACTAGAATATGATAGGATAATGAACATCCTAAGGTTCAAGAACATGAATAACACAGTGCACATCGATGAAAAGTGGTTTTATATCACAAAAACAACTCACAGATTTTATCTCACCCCCGGAGAGGCTGAGCCACACAGGACATGTAAGAGCAAGAAGTTCATAACTAAGGTTATGTTCATGTGTGCAGTAAGTAGACCCGTGTTTGACTATTTAGGGAATGTTGTGTTCGATGGAAAAATTGGTATATTTCCATTTACACAACAAGTTCTAGCAAAAAGGAAGTCAAAAAACAGGGCAGCAGGTACTCCGGAGACCAAACCAATCCAATCAATCACAAAAGATGTGATTAAGGCATGCTTGATCAATCAGGTATCCTTACTGATAAGTTTATTCACATGTTCCAGAATCAATCTGGTACATTTCAGCAATTAATAACACTTATTTTTCACAGATATTGCCTGCAATCAAATTGAAATGGCCAAGGGATGCAAGTAGGATCATATTTATACAACAAGATAATGCTAGGCCTCATATCAAGGATCGTGATTCAGATTTTAGAAGGGCAACCTTTACTGATGGATTCGACATACGAATAGTTCATCAACCCCCCCAATTCACTGGACACGAATGTCAATGATTTGGGGTGGTTCAGAGCTATCCAAAGTATACAAATAGAGAAGGCATGTTATAGCATAGACTCACTAGTGAATGCAGTGGTGTCTTCATTTGAAGAACTATCTCCTATAACACTAAACAAGGTCTTTCTTAGTCTACAAGGTTGTATGATGGAGATAATGAAGGTCAAGGGGCAGAATTGCTACAAGATACCCCACATGAAGAAGGACAACCTTAAACGACAAGAAATGCTACCTATTGACTTACAAGTTCCAGAATGTTTGGTACGAGAGTGCTTGCTATACATGCAAGAGAATGGAAGAGTTAATGCAGTTCAAGGACTCATAGAAGGCTTAGGTATAACTGAACTAGGGGGACAGTAGGTTACCAAGGACAGAAAGCTGATTTTTTTGTTTGCATTTAGGTTAAATATGCAAAATTTGTTTGCATATTTGGATGAAATGCATTTTTTTTTTGTATGCACAGTGGGTTTAATATGCAATTCTAATCTGCATATTATGTTTATGTGCAGTTAATGTACGCATTTGGGGGTAAACATGCATTATTTTCAATGCATGTTTTGTGTAAATGCAACTTTTTGTAATGAATGTAGATTACCTCTTTTTTGTAGTGTATTTAATGAATGCAACACATGAATCAAGTTGTCACAGGCATTTAATTACAGAACCCCCTCACAACCACATAAACCCCTCATTTAAAGAGTGCAGCCTCTCATTCCAAACCACATGAATGCAGCACATGAATCAAGATGTCACAGAAACTAAATCCAAACCACATAAACTCAATTCCAAACCACATATAAGTACAACTGCACATATGACCATCTCATAAACCAAACATTACATAAACCCAATCCATATACTGCACAGATGACCATCTCATAACTCATCGATGACATCACACACCATATAGGCAGAGCATCATAAACTGCACAGATGACCATCTCATAACTCATAGATGACATCACACAACATATAGGCAGAGCATCATCTTATCATCTCAAGACATGACCCTCATCTCCAACACAGTTTCTCCATAAGCATAAATCGTAAATACCACATGCATAAAGGGCAAACAACAGAGAAAGATCTCACATAATCGTGCAGAACCCAAGATCCAGAGGATCATCAATCGATGACACTCTCAGCTCCACAAAACCCAGCTCCAACCTCCGGTGCAGCGGTGCTTGTAACCTCCGGCTCCTCTCCGAAAGATCCATAGATTCCATCACTCAAGACCACTGTGTCTTCTATAACTAGGGTTTTATCATAAGAACAACCGAGAGATGTACAACAGATGTTTCTATCGGTGAATCAGAAGGAATATATGGATAGAAGAATGTTTCTGGAGTAGGAGATGGAAGTGTATCTATGAAGCCGAATTTGTGGTGCCCTAATTTAGGGTTTCGGTTTGGGGGAAGCTGCACCGCCACAAACGCAGAGAGAGCGGCTGAGGGAGAAAGACTTGGTTGGATCGAAGAGAGTGAAGCCATTTTCAGTAAAGTGGCGACGATTAGGGTTTTTAGGAGTGGGTTACGCGAAGCGGCGGAGAAGACGAAGTCTCGAGCGAGAGAGACTTCCAGAATGTGAAACACAGCAAGAGAGAATGAGGCGATAATGACACTGTAGCAATAAGAGAGAATGAGGCGATAAAATGCTTAAGTGGGCTTAGGGTTAAGTCAGATTATGGGCTTCATTAGCTAAGCCCTAATTAAATAATTAACAACTAACTAATACAATTAACTCCCCTTATTATTTCCAAAAATGGAAACCAGCCGGAAATAACGGGACAGCCCAAAATGGAAAGCAAGCCGGAAATAATGGGACGGAGGGAGTATATATTTATATCACCACTTTATATTTTTTTTCAACTCATCATAACACTTCTTAATTACCGTGTCGAAAAGAAATGCCCCAACTTAAGTGGGACGGGGGAGTACAACTTTTTACACACAGATTTGAATAATATATATTCATATCACTACTTTTCAACACTCCTAAAATTTTATACTCAAAAGTAACGCTTCATCTTAAACGGGAGAGATGAAGTATTATTTATGTGCAATGCTTTGGTCTTATCTCATTGTATGATATATCCACTGTTTTTGTTTTTTTTGCAGAAATGTTTATATCCACTCTTTTTGTTTTTTTGCTTTAGAGAAGGATGTTTGTTTAAATATACTTTTAGCACCAAAAGAAAATAGAAAAGTTTTTTTCTAAAAGAAGGAAAAAGCCATTCTAACTTTAACGGTCAACTTCATTGTTGTATGAAATAAAGGAAAAATAAAATGGCAGTAAAGACAGCTCATGTATGACTCAAATACTGTTACCAATTACCACATCTCAGCGTCTCCCTATCCAAAGACTGTTTTTATCCCTTCATTTTCTTGAATTTCTACTTCACCAAACTTCTTTCTTGTGAGGTTTCAAATAAGCATGAAAAAGAATTGCAAATGATTAGAAACTTGTCCTTTCCCCGATAAGAAAGAGTCATCTTCACTAAATTTCATACATATATATGTATATATTTGTGTGTAAGGAAATGAACAAAAGGAATAGGCAAACAGTGAGGTTTGTCTGACTTTGGGTATGTATGCTTCGATTTCACTGTTGTGTTTAGTATATTTTCTTTCTTTGGTTGTGTTTAATTGGTACTGACGTTTTTCCTCACTACCTACTTCTGATAACTCCACTCTTCCTTCTTTCTCTCTCATCATATTCTTTGTTTATTGGGACTATTTTTTTACTCAACATATTTAATGTGTATATACCACGATCATAATCATATTCCTCTCTCCTGAAAACATCTCCCACAACAATTATCAAATTCATTACTGCCATCATTAATTAATTATCAGCAGAGTTGAGCCATTCTATGCACCTATGCTGCTTCTGCAACTGCAGCATTTTCCTTGTTCTCATCTGGGTAAGTATGTTTAGGGACTGGGATTAACACCCACCACTCTCATTTTGTGTTTTTTCAGAAAAAATATTCACTGATTTGCTATTTTATTTTTAAGACTTTGCTGCTTCTTTTAATTACTTCTTGTTATTTGAAATGCCAGCAGTTTAGGACTTTTTTGGGAATAGATCTGTTGTTAATGACTTGCTCTTTTGTAGCTTGAGGATATACTGAGGTGGAATTATCTCTCAAGATCTGTGCTTTCTGAAGATTATTATACTTTTGTATCCATTTACGAGAAAGGTAAGCTTTTTTGAGATGTCAACTCCAAGTCTCTCTTTTTTTGTCTTACCAAATAGTTTTGGATTTTAATTAAGATTCATCTGATAAAGTGCTTCAAAATAAAGAGACCTTTGATTTTGCCTTAACTTCATTCAGGATGATGGTAAAAGATGAATAAAACTGGTGGTTCAAAATTGTGTCTTGTTGATCCTCTTTTCTTCTCTTGTAATCATATTCATTAGCTGTTTATACTGCAAATTCTCTACTTCTACTTTTACTTTTACTTTTACTTCACCTCTAATGTTGTTATCTTCTCAGAAATGTTAAACTAAACTTGATTTTGTAATCTTGATTTGTGAATCTGCATCAGCCTTAACGCAACTTCTTGTATGCCTTGACTAATTTTTCCTCTAGAATAAAAGTTTCTAAGCACGTTTAGCACTGACTGTAGGAGTTGAAAAGGATTGTGGGAGTCTGAAATGGGGAGCTTTTAATTGATTTAAGAGATCTCTTTCCTTTTCTGCTCTTTGGTAATTGTTCTCTTTATAGAATGGCAGCAAGTCTTAAATTGCAATTATGATGAATGAGTTTTATCCTAGAATTAGTATATTGATCCAGCAGTCAGGAACTGTGAAAAAGATTGTAATGTTATAGGGATTCTGTGTCGAGATGTGAGTTTTTTGTCAAGTAGCACTTGAAACATTACTGATCATTGGTTCTTTCGCCTGCTGCTTGTAGAGGCTCTTTGACATTGGGAAACATGGCTACTGACCTTAATGCTGAACTCTCCAAGAATATTGGGGTTTTGGGCATCAAGGTTTGGGAATTTATTGGAATAATCGTAGGGTTATTGATCGTGCTCATCCTTTTCGTGTTGGCATACTATCTCACTTCACAAAAGAAACTAAGAAGAGCTCAGGAAAAGCTTCCTCTTAGCCAGATACCTATTGTTTCAAAAGAAATTAAAGAAGTACGAGTAGAGCAGGTGTCAACTGATGAATTTGTTCCGCGTGATGGAATTCTTCTCACCATCCACGACAAGTCAAGTGATAAAGAATCAGACAAGGTCATGGTTCATCTCGGATTGCCAAAAGTGAAAAATGCAGATAACAGCAGCCAATCCGGCTCGTTCCGCCATATTGAATGCGGATCACTATCGGGTGAGGAAGGGAGTTCAGGAACATTTGTATCGTACAAACCATCTTCATCACATCCAATAACAGCTCCTTCTCCTTTAAGCGGTCTACCTGAGTTTTCACATTTGGGTTGGGGTCATTGGTTTACCTTAAGAGACCTTGAGCTTGCCACAAATCGATTTTCAAAGGAAAATATTATTGGAGAGGGTGGATACGGGGTTGTTTATCGAGGAAATCTTGTTAATGGTACTCCTGTGGCTGTTAAAAAGCTCCTCAACAATCTGTAAGTTCTAAATTCTATTTTACTTTCTATATAGATCTTATTGGCTCCTTACAGAGAACTTAAAACCTTTTATCATTTTTATGGTTCAATAATGTTCTTTTGATTTTAGCAATGCCAGTGACGAACATTTGATTAGTCATAATTTCTTGCACCAGCTTTAAATCCAATGTAATTAAAACCAAAATGAGATGTATCAGTTTGAAGTCTGTCAGTTGTTCTGTGTTTTCATCGCTTAGGTGCCAAAATCAGAAGAGCTCGGTTTACTTTTCAAATAGGCTTCGATGTTTTCATGATGAAGAGACGATATAGCTAATATTTTATATATTTTTCCACCCAGAGGTCAAGCAGAAAAGGAATTTGGAGTGGAGGTTGAAGCTATCGGCCATGTGAGGCACAAGAATTTGGTTCGACTGCTGGGATATTGTATTGAAGGAACTCATAGGTACTGTTTTTGTCATCAATAATCTATTGTAATTTTTGAAGCAGTAAATTGCCTTTGATCATAATGTTGCAGATTCACTGTCGAGCTTTAAAAGATATAGGCCTGGATTTTATACACTTGTATCCACATCCGAACATTCTAAACTGCTCTCATTGCATTAATTCAGGATGCTAGTTTACGAGTATGTTAACAACGGTAATTTAGAACAGTGGCTTCATGGAGCTATGCGCCATCACGGGTATCTTACGTGGGAAGCCCGGATTAAGGTTCTCCTTGGCACTGCTAAAGCGTAAGTTGATCTTTTTACCATTTCCCTTCTAATTATCCCCCTAACCAAATCTTTGGTCGTAAATTCTGTTTTCTAATGATATGAAATATTATCTTATAGTCTCGCATACTTGCACGAGGCCATTGAACCAAAAGTTGTTCATCGAGACATAAAATCCAGCAACATTCTGATTGATGAAGACTTCAATGCTAAGGTCTCTGATTTTGGCCTGGCCAAGCTGCTCGGTGCAGGAAAAAGTCACATCACAACCCGAGTGATGGGTACCTTTGGGTAAGTTTCCATGTTGGGATTCTTTATCTGATATCTCGTGATTTTAAAGCTCTTCGACAATAGAAAGGTTGTGTTTACACTTTACAGTACATACTCTTAAGATTTGAGCTTTCAAATGATTTTTTTTTCAGATATGTAGCCCCGGAATATGCAAATACCGGCCTTTTAAACGAGAAGAGTGATGTTTATAGCTTCGGGGTTTTACTACTAGAAGCGATCACCGGAAGAGATCCAGTGGACTATGGACGACCTGCTCCAGAGGTAATCTTGAGCCACATCTGTCTTCAATCTATATAGTACATAATATGTTGTCTATTTTACCCCTCTAATATACTTAATTTACGGTAATTAAGCAATATTGTACTCCCTCCGTCCCACTTAATTAGATTCATTTGCTTTTGACACGCATACCAATATTTAGTTGTAATAATTTTTTAAGAGAGAGTTTTGTCCTTTAAAACTTACTAAATAAAGAAATGTGTCTAATTAAATGGGACAACCCAATAAGGAAAATGAGTCTAATTAAGTGGGACGGAGGGAGTATATAATTGGGAAAGATAATTGAATTAAATTTGATTTACTTATATAATATTGTCTCCGTCCCTCCCAAATTATTAGTCATGTATGGTTGGGCATGGAAGTTTACATAAAAAAATGTATATCAAATAAAAGCTCAATTAAACATAGCACTGAATGTGTTAGCAAGCCTATCTAGTTGAGGATCTCAAAGCCTATTGAGGCAAGACTCTGAACACGAGTAGCTCTGTTCATTTACATCTATGTTGTTGGTCGAAAATAAAACAGGAGATTAAGTTGATCTAAAAAGAAAAAAGAAAATAGGGAGAAGGGTAATATGGGAAGAAAAAGGTCAAAATGGTTATTTTTAATCTCTAAGTATCATAGTAGCTATTTTAGATATTTGTTATAAGAAAATGGCTATTTTTGGATTTGTCCCTATGATTCAAAGCCTATAAAATATTAATAGTGTCTCATGCACCGTATTTGAAGAAAAGTACGGCGATGCTTACCTTTAGGTCTCTCTATTCAGTCAAAAATTTCAAATGCTTCATGTCCTCTGCTATGAAATGATAATTCTGAATGTGTATCGCATTCGACTGAAACTCCATGTCCTAAGCAGGTTAATCTAGTCGACTGGCTGAAAGTGATGGTTGGAAGTAGGCGTTCGGAGGAAGTAGTAGATCCAAACATTGACACGAAACCATCTACTAGAGCACTCAAAAGGGCACTTTTGACTGCTTTGAGATGTGTCGATCCAGATTCTGACAAGAGACCTCGGATGAGCCAAGTTGTTCGAATGCTTGAATCAGAAGAATATCCCATACCCAGAGAGGTACAAATATTATTAGTATATCTTGTGCTACTAGTAGTTGCCTTTGATGCAAAGACGATGATGTCCCCTTCTAGACCACGTAGGCATAGCAAGCGTAGTTAAGTGTAACCTCCTAACAATCTTTGCTTTGACAACTTTTGCAAAAATGCCCTCAACTTTATTTATCCGTAACTTTGCACAAAGTTAGAACTTGCAAATATGTCCTCCAAGAATCTCTGCAGTAAACACGAATTATGGTTATGGTCGTGGTTGTGCCAAATCTTGAACCCATAACGTTTTTGCAGCTTGTGCAAAGTTGGAGGTCTTTTACGGATAAAATAAAGTTTGAAAACATATTTGCAAAACTCGTCAAAGTTTCGGTCATAAACTAACTATACCCTTCTTTCAATGATGTCCACCTTAAACCACTTTGCCTTTTCCTTTCTAACATACATACCTAGTCACATTTTGCAAAGTCAGAGGAAATGATGATATTGTACTGTGGTAGGAACAATCACAAGTCGAAAAAATAACGGCACACGCTTAATTTCCATTCAACTATTCTTATTAGAATCTTTGGAGGTTGATCAAAGACGATCATTTCTCCTTGATCTAAGACCTCTCTTTTTTATTCATAGAAATTGTGATAAATGGTTATGTTTTTTTCTTTTGTTGCCATACTTGGATACTCCAGGATCGGAGGCACCGAAGAACACGAGCAAGTAGCAACGATGTGGACTCTCACAGAGATAATTCTGATACAGATAAAAGTGACAATCAAGAGCTTACTACGTCTTCTGCTTTAAGGACTAAGTAGTGAAATCCAGTCAGCGAAATGAGGTTTATGTGGTTTACACATTTTGGAGCGAAATGCAGTAATAGATTTGGTGGAGCTGCAGGGTTTCTTGCGGTTCTCTGTCATTTCTTCTTCTAATTCTTTTTTGTGTTTGTATATTTCTTTCCTCGTCATTGAATTATCGATTATTTCGATTATCGCCCAGTGTTGGTAGCTTGATTCATTCTTAACAATGTATGATAGATAGATGATGGTTGCTTTGTGATTGGGAAACTGATACAATCAGGAACATGTATTGTATGTTCAGTTGTGTAGGTTTTGATTTGGAGAGTAGGGAAATAATATCTTTCATCTTATTTGATTAAGATATATGTTCTTATCTGCCAAAGATTGAGAGTAGGGTGAGCACAAAAAGATTGAAAAATGGACATTGTTCTGTAAATAGGGTTAAGTAAAATCTGGGCTATTGTTTTGTTTGTATAGGAGCTGGCGGTCAACTCACCCCAACTAACACCTACTCTATTAATTACTACACTTAATAGTGTAGTACACTGTTACTATAAATATTTGTTAGTTGAGATGTGCTAAATTTTCATTGTCGCATCACTTTTACAATTTATTCTCTAAAATATGGTTTAACAAATGAATAACTGGATGAATAATTGGTCAACATAACCAAGTTTTTGGTTAATTAATGTAGCAATTTACTTTTCGTTTTATCAATATTTAGATTTAGATTAACGGTCGGTTAATTTAATCGTGTTCATTATTCAACGCTAATACACACACATCTCTTTGTTGACAGAAGCAAACATGGGTACTTGAAAAAGGAACTAAAATTGTCCATTTGATTGCAATCAATATCTCAATACAAGCATAGCATATCGATCCCAACTGCATCACCAGTTGTGAACAAATCATCTAAATTCTTGTACACGATTAACAGTTCATTCAGAAAATAAAAAGTTATGTGCAATGATGGATAAAAGAATCAAAAGAGTCATTAGGGTGCTGTATCATCATTCAAGTGGCTGCAGCACCCTCTCTTTAACGCGCTCCGATTGTTTCCCGTGTTGTTTCTCATATTCCTCCTTCAATCCCTCCAGTCTTCTGGATACCTAATTACGGTGCAACTTTGTCCATTAGTAGTTCAGAAGAAGTTTCAACTGTATATAGATATTTTGCAAAACAGCGTATGGTGCACGACCGCACATGCTCTGTCCTTTTTCTTTTTTTCCCACTTGTGCATTTTCAACTATTGGCCCCATGTAAACGACAGCATGAAAGTTGCAATATGAAGGTGTTGTATAAAGTATCCATGCACAATTTTATAGTGTCTTTTAACCCTAACCGATCAACATGCAATAGTCGAGTAATATTGGTGAGGGAATAAAGACCTACCTTTATAGAGTACGCCATTGGTAATAAAATATCTGGATTCATGGCATCTTCAGGAAAATTGCGCAATGCATGTATAAGCTTTTCAAAAGGTAACTTCACCTGTTAACAAAACTTAAGTATCATTAAGTGCCAAAAGAAAGATATGAGATCTACTGAGTATTTGGATACGATAACTCCACCAGATCATCAACGCAGTATTTCAGTAGTGCCAAACCAACTTTGAAGACAATCTTGACACCCTAATAAAAGATTTATACACAAAGTATAATCAGCAAGTTCAATGGGGTAGCCATATGATAGTTTACATGCAATATACAAAAAGTGATTACTAACCTCGAAAAGAAAGACATCCCAAATCCTAAGTGCCAAGTGGAATGGGAACGAGTAAGAAAAAACGGTTATGAACCATTGGCTAGCATACATGCTAGGGTTTATCATTTCTCGAGAAAAATGCTCTCCTAACTCCGGTAAGTGCTCTCTGACTAACTGGTCTAGCTGAAAAAGATATTGCTGCACAAGCGGCAAACCAACCTGCACACATGCATGAATTTCGTCAATGCCGTAACTCTGATTTTTTTAATAGAAAAAGTAAAGAATGCAAGTTCATGTTCTCTCAAAGGGGATGCATGTGATATGTGTTAGAATATCTACATTATGTATCTAGGGAATTAATAATATTAGTATGTAAGCCCACTAGTTAGGCCTCTTTCTCTTGTAACCCTAGTTTCTCTCCCTATGTATAAGGGAGACTCTTGTATGATCACATACTACTACTATTTTATTACTTCCTTGTGAAAAGTTTTCCATTCCCTCCATATTCTTCCAACTTCCATTACAACTCTTAAATCTTAATAGTTGCATACAAAATAGAAGATATTAAATGCTTTCTAAAATTTTTGAACTATTACTGATGCATTACACTGCACACAACATTAATTTTAAGAAAAAGAAAAAAACCTTCTTACATGCTACTATGCGATTAAACTGGACATGCCATTAACCGCCCAGAATGTAAGTTGGTGCCCATCTTATCTACTAGCAACTTAAGTTTCTAGTTCCTAAGACAAAACCATAATATACTCATATAAGCTTTTAATGCAATATGACTCATAAGAGGGGAGCAGATTGATTTCAAAAAACCAAACAGAAAATAATGCTTAGACAATCAAAAGGAACCTCAAGATTATTATATGCCCTATGCAGCAAAATCATTATTCGTGTTTATACATCAAAAAGTTGAGGTTCTTGATAACTTAGAAAGCTAATGTCGCCCCTCCAGGGACTTACATTGTTCTTGCATCACAATAAATGACTGCATTTTCTAAGATATTCAAAAAGTTTAAGAAAGGGTGACACATATGTTTACTTCCTTAAGGTCAAAGAAAACTGATGAAGTTTGATTTTAGTTCAGTGCTCTGGCATAAATATCTTCCATAAATGCACTACGTGGCCCTGTGCGGTTAAGAATGTAAGCAAACACAGCTGTTTAGATTAGTGTCTAAATGATTAAACTTTTGTTTGTAGGAAAATGTCAGCATAAACCATGTTTCGACGGATATTCACCAATGAAGATGTTCTTTTTACATTAAGGATTTTGCTTGTTTATTTTATATTTTATTCAGGTCTAATATACATTTGAATTAAGTATATAACCATAAAAACAAACATACAAGAATAATTTATTCTTCCAATGATATGAACATATATGATATAAGGAGTTTGAAAAATGAGTATAAATTATTTATTCGTTTTGGCTGATAATGTTCTGAACAATTAATGAATATAAATTGCTTCACCAAAATAATTATCAACCCCAGGTTTTGAAATAGAATAACATAAGGGCTTGGTTAAAAGGCATACCAAATACATTCCTTCCATTGGAGCATGGACAGCTCCTTTTAGAAGGGCCACCAATAACCAGAATGCATCTTCTTCACTCATATAAAGAAGCAAGAGACCTGCGACGAATCCCATTCCCTGCAATAAATGCAATTTTTGCTTTAATGAGAAACAAAACCATGTAGCTTAATTGATAACTGACAAACTAAAAATACCACCTGTACATATCCAACATCTCTGTCATACACAGAGTATGCTTTTAAAACGTTATAAAGCGATCTTTGACCTGGACCATGTCTCTGCTGGAAGAAAACGTGTGAAGGAAATGTACGAGAAATATCTCGGATGATGTCTAGCTCAGAAGCAGATGTCTCATATATCACTAGTTGCTGCAGAAAAAAATAATAAGTATGATCAGGTAGTTATTATAAGGACCTGTTTCAGACTTCAGTAAAATACATTCCATCAGTAGAGCTATCCATTTTACGAAATAAATATAGGTTGTGGTGACAAATATTATACTCCAGTAATCAATCATCATATAGACAAGGACTCTTCTAGAACATTCCTATTAATTAAATCCTCTAATAAGGTCACCAAAACGCATAAGCATTAAATGTTCAAGATAAAGAGCACAAGATGTCGCACAATGCTTCGGATCAATTGGATTATCCAGTTAGTCACCAGTTATAAAAATGCTCAATGTAACTATAATCAACCAGATATCTTTCTATGCACAAGTTGATAGAGTTTAGGGTTATCACAACATGAAGCTAACAGATTGTTAGAATAGAAAAAGTAGTCCTCGAATGGATGATTTTATTATTCACCAAAAAACAAAAAACAAAACAGGCAATATGAGGTACCTGCAGGTCCTATACTAGGATATCACATAAACATAAGACGTAAACCACAATGAAATATGAATCAACTAAGAAAATTGTAAGATTATTTGTTGATACACACCATAAATTCTCAGATTGGGATTAATGATCATCTGAGTAAATGAGACGATTTGTAGACATTTAAAATAAAGTGTGATTACCAGAAATGATAAAACGTTTACTGAATTTTACAATCGAACCTGGCCTTTTAAAGAGTTGCAAATGTAACACAGGGTTGAGGATCAACCATGGAAAGTGTATACTCGAGGAAAACGGGCAGTGGTGAATCATGTAGCTGAAGATAATTAAGTTATTCAATTATCAAGATTCAAGAGCCTTAGAGTTCTTTTATTAGTTTATTTTATATTTGGTTATGTTATGCTTTGGGTCAGCCCACGGTTGCACGAACTTTAGTTATTCTATGATTAGGTTAGGGTTAGTAGTATTTAAAGGAGTCTTTTAATTTTGTGGAGTCTGGAACGATAATAATTATTTTCTATCGGTAGTTTTTTCTTGAGAATTCTACGTTCTCTCTCTCTTTTACTCTATCAAGTGGTCCTAACTGCCGCATGATGGTGAACACAAGGAGCACGGAGAGCTGGCTGGATTTAGTAGAGAAAGCAATCTAGGAGTTGAGTGGTGTTGTCTCTGGGATGGAGGGTTCGCATACTGCCTCTGCGTTGTAACGACGAGTGTATCTGTCCATGCAGCTGGAGTAGGCTCAGCTATCACATTATCCTGCAGCTGCATCCGGATAACTACCTACTTGGAATCCGTCCATGCTGCCCGTCAGCTGTCTGCATCAATAGAATCTTCTAAATAAATGTCATAGCTTCATCACCAGCTTTCTTGGCTTCTAGTTTGTTTTCATAGAGGAGTGAGATGAAGCCTTCAAAAGGACTCTTCTCAAACAAATAACCCCTAAGAGGAATTACTTGGAAACTTAAATCACGACCCAGATTCCATCGCCGCAGCCATTTGGTTCACCGGTACGGCAGTACTACCAAAAAGTCTCATGCGTTTATATCTGCTTTCCCTCTTCTTTCGTCATCTTATATAGGACAATACAAAAACCAATGGGGTCCCAGGTTCCTAGCAGAAGGGTATTGTCCGTAAGGATGGCCCCGGGCGTTGAGTTACGGCTCCCGGGGGAGGTCCCCGCCTCTCGGGGAACAGAAACGAACATTACGAAACGAGGCCTCTGATTAGGATGAGTAAGTGATCACTCGAGATGTTGGATATAGGGTTGAATCCTTTTTTGTGCCGCTGCTGCTCAATGTTTATTTTTGATTTTGTGTCGCTGACTTCGCACTGCTGATTTATTTCCGCCGCCAATAATTGGTTTTTTGCGCCGCCGCTGCTCTGCCCAGGGTTTTATTTTCCACCCTTCTGCCCAGGGTTTATTTTCTGCCCTTCTCTAATCATGTCTGATTCAAAATCTATTGTTTTAGGAACCACCATCAAATTGAATGGTTCAAATTATCTTCCATGGTCTTGTGCATTTTATTATTCTTATGATCTTAGAGAAACACCACCATGTTCTATCTAGTGCACCTGATAGCACATATCCTAAATATGATGTGTGAAGTGTTGATGATTGTTTTGTTATGACTTGGCTTCTCAATAGCATAGACGAGTCTATTAATAAGAACATCATGTTTCTGGATACTGCCAAAGCCATGTGGGATACATTACACGAGATGTATTGGAATGATAAAAATGTCTCTCGGGTGTTTGAATTGTACGAGAAACTTTTCTCTCATACACAAGAAGGTCAGTCTGTCAACGAATATTTTTCCACCCTTAAGGGAATTGCTGATAAAATCCTCATATATCATCCTTTATCTTGTGATGATGCGCATGGGCAACACAGTGGGTAGAATTTAAGGTTGCGAAGTTTTTGTCTGGTTTAGATGTTAATCTTCGACCAGTTCGGGATAACATTCTCACATTATCTAATGCTCTTCTCGTGTCTTGCGTGTCGCAATAGGCCGTACTGATCCTGCTTCTTCTAGTACCTCTGCCAAGGTTGCTCAAGGTTGAGACATTGGCAATGATTGAGGTCGCGGATATGATCGTGGTGGTCGTGTAGCTGACATTGACAAAGATGCTTGTTTTTGTACTCATTGTGGTCGTACAAATCACGTATCTCATGGTATAATTCATCAAACTTCTTGTTGTCACACTTCTCAATAGAATGTGGTTGCTAAGCGCAAGCATCGTCATATTTTAGATATTTTTTGTACTCTTATTTCTCACATGCATGTTCCTAAGTATTTGTGGTCTGATGTTGTCCTTACTACATGGTTCCTTATTAATAAGATGTCGTCTAGTGTGTTGCATGGGGATATTCCCCTTTTGTCTCCATCCCATTAGACCTCTCCACACTATTCCTCCTCACATATTTGGGCGTGTTTGATTTGTTCATTATCTTACTTCTGGATTGGACAAATTGTCCCCCATGTTGTAAAGTGTGTTTTTCTTGATTATTCTGCAACCAAAAAAGGGATACCGGCGGCATTTAGTCCCTCTTAATGAACGTCATTATATTTGTGTTGATGTTACTTTCTTTGAGTCTCAGTCTTACTTCTCTCTCACTCAAGCTACACCTATCAATGTGGTTGTTCTTACTCCTTTACTTGTCCCAATACCAATATCCCCTAATCCTCTTGAACAACCGTTGCATGTATATAGTCAATGTCATTGGCCCCTATGAAGATATTGTCACAAACACCGCCTTGAAATTGTTCGTGACATAGCACCAAACACAATCTCATGTCTACTACTAAAGTCATCTTCTCCTCCAGATACTAAAAGTCCACCAGAAAAAGATGAATTAACAGTAGAACTTCGCAAAGGTAAACGTACTTGTACCACTAAACACCCTATCTCTAATCATATATCATTTGCTTGATTGAGTCCCCCGTTTCGTGCATTTGCTCTTTCTCTTGAGTCTACAGTTATTCCAACTTCTTACGATGAGGCACTCAAACACCCTCTTTGGTGGGTTGCTATGGATGAGGAGATGAGTGCTCTTCTAAGTCGTGGTACATGAGATTTGGTATTAGCACCTTCTTCAGAAGATGTTGTGGCTTGTCAATGAGTGTTCACTATCAAGTTTCTTGTTGATGACACTATTGATCGCTACAAAGCTTGTCTTGTGGCTAAAGGATACACCCATACACTTATGGCCTTGACTACTTTGATACATTCTCAGCCACTGCACATCTGAATTCCATTCGGATTTTGTTCTCATTAACTGTTAATCTTTCTTGATCTATTTATCAGCTTGACGTGAAGAACGCTTTTCTCTATGGTGATGTTACTCTTCCTGTCTTTATGGAGCAACCTCTAGAGTATGTTGCTCATGGGGAGGAAGCTACTAAGGTGTGCTGGTTAAAGAAGACAATTTACGATCTTAAACAAAGTCCAAAAGCTTAGTTTGATAAATTCAGCAATGTTCACGGAAATATTAGGTTTAAACAGTGCAAGTCATATCACTCAGTCTTTGTGCAACGTCGAACAACTCGGATTATTATTCTCATTGTATATGCAGACGATATACTTGTATATGACAATGATGTGAAAGGAATTGACAAGACTAAGAGGTACTTGCAACAACATTTTGTTATTAAGATATGAAACGTCCAAAGTATTTCTTGGAGATTGAAATTGCTCACAAGTTTGGTGTTTCTCTATCTCAGCAGAAGTATCCTACATATTTTCTCAAAGAAATTGGATTTCTTGGAACAGAGCCAGTTGACACTCCTATGGATGTTGATCCGAGTGTTTGGGATAATAGTGGAGATTACTTGGAGGACAAAGCTAAGTATAGGCGACTTGTGGAGAAGCTAATTTACTTTACTATAACACGGCCTGATATTTTTTTTGTTGATGGTTTAGTCGGTCGTTTCGTGGATAAGCCCAAGAATTCATTGGGATGTTGTTATTCATATTCTTTAATATATCAAGAAATCTCCAGGAAAAGGATTGTTATTTTAAGAAGAATGGTCATCTAAACATTAAAGGATAACTAATAGGAAGTCTACTTCTGGATACTGTACTTATTTGGGAGGAAGCTTGGTAACTTGGAGAAGCAAGAAACAACACACAGTTGCTAGATCTTTTGTCGAGGTAAGTACAAAGCTATGGCTCACACTGCTACTAAATTGATGGGAGTAAAGAATGTACTAGGAGAGTTGGGGTTCACTTACAATGAACCTTTAACTATGTACCGTGATAATGAGGCAACTATCTACATTGCCAACAATTCAATATTTCATGAGAGAACTAAACATATTGAGGTTAACTGCCATTTCATTCGTGAGTGTGTATTGAATCAGACTATTGCTACTCCTTTAACTTCTTCTACCAACCAAATTGTTGATATCTTCACTAAACCGTTGGGCGGGAAATGTTTCTCGAAACTTTGTGCCAAACTAGAAATGATAGATATGTACACGCTCGAGCTTGAGGGGGAGTGTTATAGTATTATAATATTTTAGTATTATTATAATGTTTTTAATTTTCTTATATTATGTAACCCTAGTTTTCCCTATGAATATATGTGGCTCACTTGTATAACAGTAAATAGAAAAATATTATACTTTTCTCCTCTCAATATGTTTCTATATTTTACCTTTCTACAATATCTTTGTTGATTCTGCTCCGAGTGTCTGTAGCAGTGAGCAAGGTGGGTTTTCATGGGAAAAATACTACTACAATACGGGCTCGCATACATACAACATCAAGCATGACCCCATTTGAGGCGGTGTATGGTCAACCGTCACCCACGTTGAACCAAATTCTCCTGGAGGAAGTTTGGGGGAAGCCTTGGCAGGATCTCTATGTTCCCGAGATGGAGTCACAATTGCGGATAAACTACTAAGCCTTGATGTCATGTGGTTTTTGAAGTAGGCGACTTAGTTTATCTAAAATTTGGTTCATTTGGCCAAGCTTTGTTGTTTAAGACAGGAGTCGAAAGTTGGCTCCTCGTTATATTGGTCCTTTAGAGGTTGAGGCATGTCTAGGTGTCATGGCTTATAAGTTGAAAATTGAAACTCCCCCCATCTTCTAAGGTTAAATTTTCCAAAGGACATGATTTTCTTTTATCAACCATTGTTGCCGGAATTTGTGTTGCAGCAACGAATGGTTCAGCGCATGGTGTGTTAGTGGATCAGGTTTGGCTTTGTTGGGAGGGCCTGCAAGAGGCGGAGGGACTTGGATGGATAAGGTGGATTTGCATGGCCAATTTCTATATTTCAGCCTTGAGGAGAAGGTTGTTCTACACGGGGTGGCACTTGTTAAGGATTGACCGTGGAAAGTATATTCTCAGGGAAAACGGGCAGTGGTAAATTATGGAGCTGAAGATGATAAAATTATTTAAGTATCAGGAGTCTTAGGGTATTTTCTATTAGTTCATTTTATATTTCATTTAGTTTATTATTATTTGGTTATGTTATGTATTGGGTCAGCCAGGTCAGCCCACAGTTGCATGGGCTTTAGTTATTCTATCATTAGGTGAGGGTTAGTAGTATTTAAAGAAGTCATTTAATTCTGTGCTCGGGTGTGGAACAATAATTATTTTCTATCGGTAGTTTTTCTTAAGAATTTTGCGTCCTTCCTTTCTCTCTCGCTTTCACTCTATCACACAGCATTTTAATTTTTTTTTGGATTTTCAACATCTCCATTTTTTCAGCAATAAGACTGTTATTTCATAGATAAAATAATCACTTTAGAGTGCATCTTGTACAAACTTCTTAGAATAAAATTTGGTAATGTTGTGATTGCAAAAAAATCAATATGTTGTGCTGTTACTTGTTGTAATGTTTCAAAGACATTTGATAATGGGTTAATTGGTGAAATTGGTCACTTTCATAAAATAAAAAAATATTCACTTCAAAAGAAAAGATAAAAATACTCACATTTACATGAGCACATGAGGAAATTGCTCGCATTTTCATGTTATTTCACATGATACATGATTACATGAGGAATTTTCTCATGTTCTCGTGTAATTTAATACTACCTCCGTCCACAAAAGATGTTCCCACTTTGACTTGGCACGAGTTTTAATAAAATATGTTGACTTAGTTGGTAAATGGTAAAGTGATAGTAAAGTGTAGTTAGTGGAGAATGGGTCCCACAAAAGTTAGATGATGTGTAAGGTATTGTAAGTAGAGAATGAGACTCACATTAAATAAGAGTTACTAAAATAGAGGGGTTGCCAAAAAAAGAAAGAAATTGGGAAGAAACTTAGTGGACGGACAAAAGGAAATGTGGGAAGAAACTTGGTGGACGGAGGTAGTATTATTTAATGAATGAATACATATGTGATTTCCTCATGTGCTCATGTTATTCTATATAATATATGAGAACATGATCGTAAGGTTATACCCTCATGTAAAAATGGGTAGATTTTATCTTATATTTTTAAATTGTGTATATTTTATCTTTTTTGTTTTTAAATGTGTATTTTTTATTTCTCTTTATCAAAGTGGGTATTTTAACTTTTGCCCCTTTGAAAATTACATATTTGGGTAAGAGTTCCTTGTTCCATGTATATTAGCATAAAAAGTAAAATTTATGTACCTCATAAACACCTGGATTCATGAGCAAGAGGTCACGACTTCCGGATATCAATTGCCAGACAAGCCCTCTTAGACAATCGGGAATTCCTTTTCTTATTCTCCTTTTGACAACATGGGGTTTCCTGCGAACGTAATGCTTCCAATCACTTCCTCCAACCCCTATCATCTTTCTCCATTTTCTAATTCTTCTTTCCTCCCTGGTAATAAATATTAATATGATAACATTATGATATATGAACAGCACCTGAAAACATATTCTTGAAGGAAATGTCATCAACATAGCTATAAGCAAAGAAAGTGTAAGAGGAAGCTATTTGAATATAACAGTCCTTTGACAACTCACAGTCAAGGCCAGCCTTGATAGAGCTGATTGGCATCTCTTCATCATGTTGAAGTTATTTGTAAATGTTATTTTAAGTGTATAACGTATCAAGTGAGGGGAAAAGTATATTATTCAATCAAAGGAGTACACCTATATATACACAAGAGACTAAGCTAGACTAGGAAAATATATCCGATGTGGGATACTTATTCTACAATATATGTATTCTAACTGTGAGTTTTCAGGTTTATAGTAATAAGCAGAATTTGTAGCTGCAATCTTGGGCCATTACGAAATCTCTTCTAATTTAAAATTGACTTTAAAAAGTGCAATAATGAGTTTCCAAGTTATCAGTTTAGAATGAAGTGAATATACACCAAACTTTCACATAGTTTAGACCTTCAATCTTCATGCCGCAATTTAATCTGAACTGAATAGCTGTTCTTGGTAAATCTTCTATTTTAAAATGAAACCATCAGATTTTGCTCATATTTGGTCTCTGATATCTAAAATAAAATACCATCTCAACCAAATGTTAACTAAACCTAGCCTTGCCTTCATACTACTAGGTCACAGAGAATATCTGAGTATCAAAACAGCCTATCTATTAAAACACAAGGGTTTCCTAAGTGCTCTTTTTTCTCTTTGGAAACTAAAAGAGCACTTGAAGGTTATGCCTTTAAAAAAACAGAGTGTCTGTACTTGAATGTTTAAACCAAAAGATCGGGAACATTGTTAGAAAAGTTAATCACCTAAACAGTTCCATTGTTTGCAGATATCCATGATTTCCCATTAAATACAAATCATGCTATAGCATTGTCACAAACATCGGTCTAGGCACTCCATAGGCAGCAGCCAGCCTTTTGTCCGAATCCACCTTCTCGGCCTAGGTGACAGATTGTATTATACTGAAACATGAGCATTTCCTCTCTTTTTAAACTAAATCCTGGAATCTCCAATTATTCTTAGTGAATTATATCCCAAGAGTTTTGCATTTTAAAATGTTAGAGAACAGCTAAAAATAAAAAAAAATAGGCTAGTATTAATAGTTGCGACATAGGGGGTCTGTGGAAGACCTCTGTTCAGATATTAGGTAATGCTCCTTGCAAAAATCTTTGCAGCATTGATTGAACAGTGATGGCAAACAGAACAAATATCACATTTATGCAGAACCAACATAATTTAGTCTGTCAAAACCATGATTTGGGGCCACAAAATATAATGCTTGTAAATGTGCTTTTCAGATTCACAACCTCAGCAATTTCATGTAACAGCCAAATATTAGGATGTATCAATTTTTTAGGAACACGTCAAAAAGAAGAGATGCTTAGGACATCATGCAGAATATACAAGAACTAGAGTGTAGAATCTGATTCTGTTGCGAAGACGGTGCAGCAGATAACCATACCATCCACTTGTAATCTTGATTATCAGGGATACCAATGCACAATGGATAAAGTGACATTTGATATAAAGGATTTAAGGCTTTAAGCACCAAAGAAGCTACAGCTACATATGCATTGACAAAATGCATACCTCTCATACTCTGCGGCTGATCTGCTCTTTGCCAATCCATCAGGTGAGTTATTTTCCTGCTTTGCAAATCCAAATCTATCAGCTTTAGGCAGTGGAACAGGCGAGGGCTCTTGTTCATCCACTCGTCTCTTTTCCATCCGAAGGGCTCTCCAAAATCAAAACCCCCTCAAATTTAGAACGACAAATAGTGCAACAATATCAGCATTGAAATGGAGCGTCCATTTCAACATCAAATATAACACCAAATTCTGCAACTATGGAAGACCTAAAAAGGAGCATGAGCAGCATGATCAGATTAAACACTACCAAATATACGCAGTATATCAAAATCAACCCAATGTAAAATTTTATTCAATAGAATAAACCAGGACATGTTGATTCGAAAGAATATATTGGAAATATAGCAAGAAATGCAAGGATGTAAAATCCCATAAAAATAAGAAAATAAAAGGTTTTGCACTCCATCTAAGAATTAAAGTTAAATAGCATAAACAGAGATTATTCCAACTAAAATGAAATAGATTTCCGAGACTGATAGAGCAATGGGCGATCCTACATCTTAAATTTCTATATACTTTCCTCGTGAAATACAGAATTTGAGATATTGGGCTCGAAAATTGTTGCATTTCTTTTTATATAATTTTATTTTCTCCCCTTTCATATTTCTAGAAAATTCAGACGTAATTGATTGATAAGCTGCAGAGAGAAGAGAGATATGATGAATATGAAGAGATAGAGATGCTATCACACCTGTTAGTTGCGGTGACTGTTGGGGTTTCCACGGCGGCGGCAGGGGCGTCGCCGGCAGATTTATGGCAAGTGAACCGTGAAGATTGAATTTGGAATCTATCAAAAAATAGAAGAAAACAAAAAATATCTAACATATTGTTATAGATCTATATATAGAACGGAGAGCATTTATATTCAAATTAATTTGAACGAACTTTGTAAATTTTAATGATAAAAATAACATAAATATTAAATATATTAAATTAAATAAAATTTAAACTTTAAACAAATAATTTATTTTATTTTATTTTCTATAACATTTTCTCCATGAAATAAAAGATTATAAAATTAGAATATATATATGATAGAGAATAATATAAGCACTACTTTATAAAAGATAAAAATAAATTTATTATGAAAATAAAATATTTTTTTCAAATGAATTAAGCTCTAGAATACCCTGAAGTGAAGAAGGATTAGAGGTCCCGTGCAGTCTTCTGATTATTATCCAGAGGAAAGGATCTGAATATCCTTCGCATCTGCTTGAGGTCACCTCTGGAATGTGTCTTGACAGCTCTGGTTTTGGAGGTCTGCTAAGTAAGATAGTTATGTTTAGAGTATTACCCGACATATGTTAACTTCGCATCTGACATATGTCAGAATTACAGAATTATGCAGCGATAGTCTCTAACAACCCAATCGGTGACCATTGCTACCTGGTAAGTTATGATTGGACGAAAATCATTTACACGCACCATTTACACCTATTACTTATGAGGTATATTACTTATTTACCCTTCATATATCTAGCTATATATACCACATCATTTGTTTCACACAGAAGGGAGAATGGACATTTGTTCTTTCACGCACTCTTTCTGAAATCAAGTAAACTGACTTGAGCGTCAGAGTGTCTTCCCGGAGAACCCTCGACCCTTCCTCAGGTCTTGTTTTGTAGGCTTCGCCCATGATTCCAGGACCGAGACAATCACTCAATCGAGCTACACAACTTAAGCAAAGGAATAAACTCCAATCCTTGGGAGCTTTCATGCATTTTCTATATTACTTTGTTGAAGACAAATCCTTAGTCTAACAACTAGTGCCGACTGTAGGAAACTTCTGTTTTCTTTATCCGAAATTGGGAGGTGAATACCTCATTTTCAAAGTCTTAAATTTCTTCTCGAAAACACCTTGAAAATTTGGAGATTACTTTCTATAAGAATAACGGCATTGAAGCCATTAAGCTTACAAGTATAAAATATGGCGCTGAAGCTTTAAAATTGCAAGTAAACGGCGTAGAAGCAATGAAATGTGAAAGAAACTGGGCGCTGAAGCCATGAAAGAAATTTGGCGCTGAAGCGAGTAATAAAATCCAAGCACCTAAACCATGGATTATCATTTGGCGTCGAAGCCATCATTGGAAATCAGGGGCGATGAAGCCACACCTAATAATAGATTGACGTCAAAGTCATTTTAGCCTTGAAGATCTTAAGGGCAATGAAGCCACCAATATTAAAAATTGACGATGAAGTCATTTCTTTTGTAAAATTATGAAGCAATGAAGTCATAAGGACGAAAACCTATAGTCGGAAACTATTTAATGTTTACTAGGGGTGAAGTTCTTGCAAGACAAATGTTATTTACCTTTCTAACATTCTTATTCGAGCTTTGAAATATCCTTTTTCTCCTCTTCGGAGTTGAAGGAAAAAGATGGGCTGGAGAAGTGGATCTAGGACTGATAAAGCGAGAACCCTCGAATTATACCTCTGTAAGTCCAGAGTCTGACTGTAACTCCCTAATCTTATATGACTTTAATTTATAAATATTTAATGCGAAAATAATATTTAATAAAGATTAAAACATAAATAAGCGAAATATTTTTTTTTCTTTAAATGATTTAGTAAAAATATCTTTAAACTTAGATATTAGTAATTTGATATAAACTAACAAATCCCTTTTAAAATAACCATAATGGACTTAAGCATAATAATATTGTCTTGCAAGTCAATCAAAATACAGTTACTTTCAAGTCTAGCATTTCTTGCAAAAATACTTAATATAGAATAACAAAAGTACTTAATATATAAATGCATAAAATTTTCTTAAATATCATGACACGTCATTCGACTTTCCACGCACCTCCGCACTCAAGTACCTGAAATGTTAATGTGGGGAATGAACATACAAAAGTATACTCAGTGTGTGATATTATGCAAGAGTTGTCAACGTTAATAAAACGATAAACACATATGGCCATATAACATAGACTTGATTTCGCACGGTGGCATACCAAGGACTGTGACGTCCTGGACCCATTTGGCGGGCTCCTGGCGACATAACTTGATTGCGCATGATATCATAACATATACTTGATTTCGCACTGTGGCATACCAAGGACTGTGACGTCCTGGACCTATTTGGCAGGCCCCTGGCGACATAACTGTTTAACTCGTTTTTGGTGTGTTTTTAGTTCATATTTAGTTTTTAGTTTGATTTGATTTTGCGTCTCTTTAGTTCGTGTTTACGCCGATTTTGTTGTACTTGTGTTGGATGTAGGATGACAAGAAGATGAGTTGATCGGAGCTTAAATGATGCCGGAAATGTCAAAAATACTAAGTCAAACGAAGCTGAGAAAACCAGACGGAATCTTGCTAGGAGTTACGGGCAAAAGACGAGAGGAGAAAGAACGTGAGAGCATAGCCATACACAAAATTATTGTGTTTTGCTCAACAATTTTGTTTTAGCTCGTTCTCCTTCGTTACAACTCCGAATTTGGATCCGTCTGCGGCTACGGATTCCTATCGAGATGAGATTCAATTTCATATTTTCTAAAATTTCATATTTTACACAGACCAGCGGTCGCTGGGTTTCCAGAGTGTGGGGGGGGGGGGGTTTAGTGGCTTTCTTACTTGTTTTTAGTGCTTTTTAGTGTGTCATTGTGATTGTTATGTTATTTCCCCAACTTGATCATTTCATGTTTACTTGCTTATTCAATACTCTTGTGTTGATGTATATTGATTGTTGATATGTGAGCCCTGTATGTGTACGATTGGTGGTAGACTTAGTTAGTTTCGGTTCTTGATTGGACTAGATTGTGTGATTGAAATGATATGTGGGGCATGTTGCTTTGCTAGTTGGTATGTATAGTGATCATGATTCGGATTATGAGTGATTACTCCCAAAGTCTATATGTTTGGTTCCCTTGAATTATAAAAAAAAGTAATGAATAAATAGTTTAACTCTTTCAAAAAAAAAAGAATAATAAACGCTAGAAGGGCGTAAATGAGTGAGACAAGTCGAGTCTGTGGGTTCTACTCCGCTTATCATAGATAATGAGTATGAGAAACCACATTGGGGCATTCAATGTGATCCATTGATGTTTAGAACCAATGATCACACCTGTATGCGGACTTGCTTGTTTTACTTTAAAATTTAGGGGAACCGGATGTGTGGATGATGGGAGATGGGAGATGTGTGTATATCGTGATCATGTATAGATTGATGAACTTAGTAACAGGCAACATTACATCTTGATTGAGTGATCAAATACGGTTGAGAATTGAATCTAGTCTAAGTTTTGGTATGAAGGTATGATGGTGGTTGGGCTAGCATGTTGATTATTGGTATGTATCGATGCTTGGGTATTGGATTTTGCTTGAGGACAAGGAAATGATTAAGTGTGGGGGAGTTGTTTAGCTCGTTTTTGGTGTGTTTTTAGTTCGTGTTTAGTTGCTATGAGTTACGGGCAAAAGACGAGAGGAGAAAGAACGCGAGAGCATAGTCATACACAAAATTATTGCGTTTTGCGTAACAATTTTGTTTTGGCTCGTTCTCCTTCGTTACAACTCCGAATTTAGATCTGTCTGCGGCTATGGATTTCTATCGAGACGAGCTTCAATTCTGTGTTTTCAAAAATTTTTGATTTTGCACAGGCCAGCAGTCGCTGAGCCTGTACTGCAGCAGCTGACAGAGGCTCATAGCCAGCGACCGCTGGCTTCCTAGCGGCCCTGGCTGACAGTTATTGGTGCGTTTTTAAAGCCTTTTCCAGGCCATTTGAAGGGGAACTCCCATCTCTCTCATTCCTTTAGATAGAACTCGAAACATTGCTCTCAAAACACTAGTTTTACTTGCTTTTTTAGGGTAGATCAGTAGTTTACTTGGGATGAAGAATTGAAGTTTGGCTCTCAATTTGAGACTCAATCTTTATAAGCATGTTTAATTCTTATTTTGATTGTTCTATGGATTGATTGACTTCCTCTCCCTAGGTTTAGAATCTCTTTTAATTATTTATTGATTGCTCTTCGATTCGTGCCTTTTGATTTAACTTGTGCTTGTTTAATTGAAACGCTTGATCACCGTTTTGATTTATCGTTATTGGTTGAGATTGAGAGATGATTCCAATATAAACCTGGGGTTAAATCAAACAATGATTCCAATCGGAAACGTAAGAATCGTATTCGTAGTTGTTATTGATTTTCCTATTGTGTAATTCGAATACGTAGGTTAGAATTACAACTTAATTGTCTAATACGAAAGTTAGTGATTAAGCAACTTTAGGAAATCATTAATTATCTTTGGATCGTTGTTTGTAGTTGAGGAACTCCTATTAGGGCAATCTAATACGAGAGTTTTGGTTGCTGTCTAATTGAGAACACGTAAGTGATTAGTTAGACTAACTTCTAGGATGTCCTTGATGAACGAACAATAGCATGAGTAGAGGAGCCTGATTTAATTAATTGTAGGTTTTCTGAATTCTAGGCCCTTCAATCCCGTATCCACCTTTTTATTTTTGTTTATTGTTTTCGTTTAATTTCTTGCTCATCCATTTATCTTTGTTAGAGTGTTTATGATTTTCCTTTTCTTGTTTTAATAACACTTAGGATTAGAGCCGCCCTGTTAAGCTTTCCATCGAGATCCGACCGGGGTTAGCTTGTCACGTGCAATAGACCTCGTAATAATTTGCGAGAACCTAGAGTACACACTTTAGGCTAAACAATAACATAATTTGCGCATAATATAGAGTGAGAGCAACTTGAGGCAACTTTGAATAACGACCTTACTCATCACCAACATAATTTCATATTAACACATACGGTCACACATAATATTAAAATGAACAATGATAATCAACGGCATAATTTAAATAAATCACCACACCTTAAGCCTTAAACTTGAAATAGATTCGAGTAATTAAAACCACGTCAATGCCGTAGTCGCGCCGCACCTAGTCATACAATTATAAATATAAAATAAAAGACCTAATTATAACTTAATTGATTTAATATGAATCTAAAAATGTTTCTTGAAAAACTATCATTTTATTTTATTATCTTTTTAATTATTATATTTTAGACTAAATAAATAACTGTAAAATTATTATTTAAATATAAATATTTAACTAAAGCATCATAATTAATTCACTTACGTAAGTGGAACTATTATATTAAATATACTTACTAATATTAAATATAAGTATATATGAAGTTTAGGAATAATTTAATTAATTATTATTATTATTCAAATTTGAAGAGAGGCTTTAAGCTATGAATTTAATCAAAAGTAAACGGCCCAAATCATTTATTTAAGGTCCACAATTTAATTAAATAAACACCCATTAATAAAATAAAGTCCAACATTAATTAAATAATAAGTTGAGTTTATTAAAAATCTAACCTACAAATTGGGTGGCCCATTAACTAATTAAAAAAGAGATCCTCTACTTAATTTAATCATGGCCCATTAGTAGAATTCAACTAATCAATAAATAAGTACAAATCCTAATTTTTTTTCTACCCTTTCAACAAGAGCCTACCTTTACTCTCCCTAACTCGCCCAACTCAATTACCCGACACAAATTATTCGGTGAAATTTCAATTGACAAAATATAGCATTTTTTTTTTCAGTTTTTTTTGTAAAATTTCCACTTTTATGTCAGAAGCTTTGAAATGTTGAGGAAATTGAAATGTTGGATGATAATACCTAATATTTTGCATAGTATCAGATTTGATAATAGAAAGGATGTTAAGGGGAGAAAACTTACTATGCTTAAGAGTATGAAGTTGCTGCGAAATCTCGATCAATATGTAATGAAAAATTTGAAAAAATATTTAAGTGAGGAAACTGATAAGGTTGCTATAAATAAACAAATACAAGCTTACAACATAAGCTTCTTACAACCTCCTCATATAGGTTACTAGGGAAAATGGAAGTAGTAGTATAAAAATTTGCAGAGGAAAAGATTTGTTTGACTAAGTTACAGTAGTGTGGTATATCTGTAACAAAGAAAATCTATTACTATATAAAAGTGGAATCATACTATTCATTTTCCCGTCTAAACCATGCTTATTACCGCCTAAACATGCATGGGCCATGCAAAACAAACTTTTGCTATTTTTTACAATTCTCATAATTACTATTCAATGTAACTTGACGTTACGATTTGCAATAACTGACATTTATTATGATTTCATGTTTTTCAATAAAAAAAGCATGCAAATGAAACGTCTTCCACAACCAATTATTGTAATAGAAATTTTTTATTGTATTGTTTTGAAAAGTGCTTCAAGTGATTCATGTAGTATTAGATTTCTGACAAGATTTGAAAATACTTACTTAAATACAATTATCATTCATATAAGTTGAAAGAAGATGGTGTGTTATAATTTTGATTATTCATTTAATTTATCAATGTAATATCTTAGCATGCCTTCCTCACTTCAAGTTTAACATTGAGGGATTAGTGCTCATTAAGTCATTACATATGGAAATGTAATAGCATACTCTTAGTAATTATTTAAAAAATATTAATAATATCACCTAATATTTTAACGAAATACTCAATAATAAAACAACAAAAACGAATAGAGAGTATATTTTTTTAAAAATCAGACATGTAATATATAATGATATATTTACAATTATTTATTTGTCTTATTTTCTGAATTCTTTTTTGATATTATAAAATTGCAAAATATTTAAAATGTATATATCTCAATTTTTCTAGTACATAACTGATTTTGTATATTTTTAATTGTTAAATAGGAATTGCATTATAGCAAATGATGATGGTTGTAGTAGATGCAATTAATTTTCATATTCCAATTTTTCTTGAAACAATACGATTATAGTTAATTTACTATTTTATCTTTTAGTTGGTTGAAATTGCTTATCTTTTTTCTTTCATTTATTTATAATATTATATATTGAATATTTTTTATAATGTAATTTAAATAATAATTCAAAGTATAATTTAGGAGCTATTACAACTAATCTTATGTCTTTCTAATTATGACTTCATAATAATAAAAACTAAATGTACATTGATAATTTTTTTATTGATTAATCCATATTGTTTTAGCAATACATTTTATTGGAAAAGGAAATATTTATGTTTGGAGAATATTTTATTTTATAAATTTATAAATTTTGATTTTTAATTTGAAATATTTATTCTAAATATTCAACATTAATATCATATAATATATATAGAGGATGATTATAATATAATTAATATAATATGTTAATTTGTATTATATAAAATTCATAAATTTATAAATATTAAAAATATGGAGACAGTTAAATATGTTATTTCAATTTAAATACAAATATATCATTAATATATGAAATAAGTAATTTAAACATTTAGTTAAAAAAAATAAATATGTTAGATTTAATTTTAGTTAACAAATATGAAGCTAATTATAATTATTTCCTCTCTCTCTATATATAATTCAATGTGATGTGATGTAAATAATTTTATTATCTTTCAAACAGTTAAAATAAGATACAACTATCGCAATACGCAACGCAACGCGCGCGGATAAATCTAGTATCTTTATAGAGTAGGATACCGTATAGAGTGAGATTTGATTTAGAAATCTGTACTACAGATTTTATTTATTTATTTATTTTTCGTTAGTCTCTAACTTTGAAATTCATTTCTAAATGTGTTTACTTATTATGAATTTAAATTAAAAATTCTCAAAACTCAATTAATAACTATATACTCTTGAGTCAAACCAAGTAAAATAGATTCACTTAAAATTTCAACTTCATATAATATATTATATGTATTTTAATATAGGCGCCCACACATCATATTTTATTATCATTCATATATTATAATTTCTAATATTTTTAATTAGAATTTTATTTGTTATGATTCAACTAGGGGCGCGACTTAGACTACGACAAACTTGACACATAATTTTTTTTAAATTAAAATAACAAGCAATATATATAAATCTAAGAAATTTCAAATAAATATTTAGAATCGGGTTGTGATACTGACTATTGTAACAAAGGTCCTCACAATCCTAGACGCCTCTGAAAATAATTATGAAAAATCAAATAATTTTCTAGGAAATTCTATGCTTTAAAGAATATGGAAATTAAATTATCATCGCTGATAAAAGAAATGTTTATCGGCAGAAGTTGAACGAAGACAAGAATGACGAAGTCATCCTCCGTAGAGGGTGTAAAGGTGGATTATGGCACTGCTGATTCACTTCCTGATGAAAATCAAACCACTTGCGTAGGAGTTAAACCTCTTACCACATATGAAAATCAACGAGGGCTAATCATAAACATAATATATGGAGGGCCAACATCGGGTGACTCCAATAGAGCCAGAAAAAATTATGTCATACGACTGATGAATGCCGAGGAGTTCCATGTAATGAAAATTCAAGAAAAAGGAGCTACCCAGAAATATCTTTTGGCGCAGAAGATAATCGAGGCGTTCTTTGTCCCTTCAAAAATTACGACGTAAAAAGAATTTTCGTAGAAACAAGAAATGCCGTAAATGTGATGTTCGTTGAGTACTTTAATCAATCAAGTGGGCCAAATTATGTGTCTTGTTCTATGTAGTAATCTGGACTTAATTTGTTTTGGTTGAGCTTAATATTGTTGGATTATAAGTATTTAAGAATTGTTGGGCTTATTCATGCAACACTTCAAGTTATATATTAACTTGTTAAGTTAACTTCATAATAAATTAATTAATTATTATGATCCAAAGTTATAAGAATAAATCCAAAAGAGATTCAATTTATTTTATAATTGGATGTATAAATCAATACTAATTAATTGAGTTAATTAAATTATTAAAGAATATTTTAATAATTGTAGTTCTATTTAAAATTCCACGATAATTTTAGAAATTAAAAAATTTAAAGTACTCGAATAATAAGTTTGGATACAAAAATGATTATCAAAATAATAAATAATGTTTCCTTTCAAATAGATAATATGGTTATGTACGAAAAGTACCAATTTCGTAACTTAAAAATAAAAAGTATTACTCTTGTAAAACTATATGAAAAATATTCAATTTGTGTGTTTTTGACCTTTATACCCATTTATTAACATAATTTCTCTATTATCAATATAGTTAAAATTAATTAATACTTCAAATGGGAAAAAAAATAATTCTATAAGGCCCGTCACACTTTCGTAAAATGTAAACCAACTTTATACCTTTATGACCGATAAACTACCGAGTTTTATCCACCAAAAGTTTTAGGGATCACGTCCAACCACCTAGAGCACCATATGGTTTCCAGTTGTAGATTCCTTCAGCAGCTCTCAACACAACCCTCATTCATTTCCTCCTCGAGGCGTAATAGTATTTTGTTGGTAAAGAAAACATGGAATGGATGAGAAAAAGTCTGATATTTTATTATGGAATTATATAATATTAGGGAAGAGACAAACTTGTTTAGCTACCTATGGTAGCTAAAACTAGAACTCACATAAACTTCAGAAATAAAAATATTACAATGTTTATTAGATGGAAACTATGAAATTTTCGGTGATCTCTTCTCCCTTGTTGGTCTTCTTTAAATAAGAGTTTGAAGACTAATATCCCTCCTGCATTACTGCATCGGATTCTTTATCTCTCGTGGCTGACTCATTCTTCAAATGAAGATGGGTCGGTCCAGATAATACTACTGACACAATTATCTTGTAATGGTTGAGCCCATTCCTTGAATTATTTTATGAAGTTAGTGGCCTATCTTTGTTATTTATCCACCAACGATTATTTTTTGGGTGGAATTTCTCTTTCTTCCACTCACCTTTGTCGTTTTCTTTTTGGTGAATGCATCTCGCTCACATGCTCATTTTTATTCTGTTGGGGTGCATCTTTACTATACCTGAATCTTTTATTTTTGGAGGGACATTTGGAGCTCGTCCTTTTGGGAGATTGTTCTTCTACCCATACTCATTGACTTGAATTTTTTTTCTTGTTTTTCTTAAGAAAGAAGCCTTTTCCAAACTCGAGTTCTCATTGATTTAACAATCCGAACAAATCCTGGACTCTCAATGACCAAAGTGAGCTATGTTGCAGTATTTGGATGAGTTTCTTTACTCATTTTCATCCTATTTTCCCACATAAGAGTTCTTTTTCTTTCAAATGCCTCTTCTGCAAACTTGATTATTTTTCCCGTCATTGTTTTTAACATGAATGTTTCATTTGTTGAGTTTTGGAAGAACTTGAATGAAAATTTGACTTTGTCTATCTCCGTGAGACAAACTCATGATCCTCATGATCGCTTTGTCGTGGTTTGGTCATTGAAGATTGATGCGATCAATAGGACATCATTGGATGGTGCCTTAATTTGATTGAAAGCATCGCTTCAAGGTTGTCACAACCTTATGTAGTGAAATGCTTCATGATTGCATTTCCCTGCTGGTTATGGCGCTGCACTTATGAAATACAGCTCCAGTGTGACACCTCATCAAAGTTGTTCATTATTTACCCAGGTATCATACACCACTTCCTGGATGCACTGTGGTATAAACTTCCCCGATACATCAACCCTAGTGTAGTTAGGATTGATTCATACTCTTGTAATTGGTTTCTCCCAATTCACCTGGTAAGCTTGTTTAGAAGACGAGGAAATAATTTTGTTAGTATTAATCCTAGAATTGTTTGTCATTGGCCTGAGATTGATTTCTCCATCTTTTTCCCTAGGGATGGAAGGTTGACATGATGGTTCTTGTTGTGAAGCTTTAGCATCATCTTTTTCTTGAGCTAGTGGTTCAGACTCCACTAACTTAGAACTTGCTTGAGGGGTATTTCAATCCCCTTCTGCCAGTTTAAGTGCCAAAACACGAAACTCTGCTTTCTCCAGAGGTTTACTTGAAGCCTGCAGGAGTGGTTGTTTCAATGGTGACTCTAACTGAGTATATGTCAACAGATATGCTCGTATTCTACTAGAGACTTTTATCTTATCGATAAATTACAATTTCCCCATCCGATCAGCATGGAGAGTTCACTCGTCTCATTCACCAAGAAACAATTTCAAATTTTTTGATGATGTTTCTGGGCTAGGATATTGGAGTTAATCTCATCAGGCTCCATCCCTTGTCAAAAAATTCCATTGGCGTTGCATTTCAAAAATAATGTCCTTGTGGTGTCGAGAAAATGTAAGTTTATTACTTCATTCTTCCATGTGAATCTGATAAAACCCTGATGTGCAATTAAACTTTGAGAAAATCTTAGCATTACGTATGCATTTAATAAGGTGATCTCTACTTGGGATAAAATATTCATCAAACTGCAGAATATCATTAATTCATTTGTAATTAATAACAAATCTGGGTTTACCTCTCTTGATCTCAACATGATTTCTTACCAAAAATCTTGGACTGCTGTAAGAAGAACTAGCTGGCTCAATCAATTTCATAACAAGATGTTCCTTGATAATGATTCTCATGTCCTCTTGATCTTTTAGATTCATCAAAATTGGTTTGAACCTCACGAACTCATTCATCTTATTTGGCTTCACCTTTAAGGTTGCTCTGAGTTGATTCTTGTCCCACCATGATAAATGATTCTCATTGTAGCATCTTGTTATTTTCCTCTTAACATCTGCGAGAGACGCCTGCATTTCAACTTTTAACTTTTGTGTTTGATATCAAAAATGTCTTAAGGATATGGATTTCCTAATTTTTAAGATCCATCCTTGGATACAGCTAAGCACTGCCTCGATGAACCTTCTTTGATCTTTCATCTTTGGGTGACGGAGTTTACCTTATTATCACCATGTTTGTTGCGAAAAACTATTGGTATATGATGGTTAAAAGCCTCATGTAGCCTTTGAACAATGATCTTATGATCACAATTGGTTGTGAACATCAATCTTCTCCTCTCGTTGTCTTATGTGTATCTTTTGAACATCTATATGAAATTATTCCTTAACGGTATGTCTGCTCCAATATCATGGAAATAGATTGGTGGAGTTTTAACCTTATACCAAGGTGTTTGACCAACCCATACGATTAATATTTTCATTTCTTTTACTCATTTAGACAAGAGTAAAATCTATTTAGAGAAATCTCTTCCAAAAATTCGTGGTAACACCTAAATCTTCTTGCTGTGAAGATTCCTGCACCTGAATCAGTATAGGTAGCAAAGTATTCCGCTTTATATTTTTCATATAACACTCCGATTGGAATGTATATAGAGAATGGACTCGTCATACAATTAGAAGTCTTTTCTCCTGAATCATAATCCCCATCTCATTTTCAACTTATTTCTAGGACTTATATTTCTCTAGGAAATAAAGTCCTAATATTATAACATCTTCTTGTTCTGCTCTGCCTTTGATCTCCATAATAAAACCTCCAATATCCAAGGTTCCGTTATAGTGGTTGATCTTTGGCTGCTATAGATAATACAAGACACTACAGGGAAAGTTATTTTCTCATCTTGTAGTATCAAATCTGGTCGTTATTCCTCGTCATCCTTATAGTCATTTTAGATTAACTGAAACCTAAATACTCCAGAATGATTGAGGTTGCACCTCTTGGAAAAGATGTCTTTAAAATTATTGAGATATTATTCTTGTAAGATAATTATAATGGGCACATATATTTAATGTATATTGCTATTATAATATGTGTATATACATGACGAGCCCATTTTTTGTACTCTTTTCGAGTCTTGTTTTAGGTCTAGATCGAGTCTTTTTCCCTTTATTTGTATCGTATTTCGTGTTTGGAAGGACACAAGTCTATGGCAGGCAGGATGCAGGGCAAGCTGCAGGTCATCTCGGGAAAGAGGCAAGATTACACGCGGGGAAGAGCTTGGGCAATCTGAAGCTCAAGACAGAGTACCGCCCGAGATCACTTTGCAGCAAAAGGAGACCAAAGGGGCACGCTGACCAAGATAAGGGAGCAAGCTGAGCAGCCGGGAGCGAACAAGATGAAGGGTAAGAGGCAGGGATTCGCGATATATTTCTTTCCTTCTGCGGAAAAAGAAACACATCTCTCTTTCCTTTCACCAACGATTTGGGGAAGGATTGTGAATCTTTCCTTCTTCGCGGAATATCTGATCGGGAAGGAAAGTTTGCCGGAACCCTAGCCACCACCACACAAAAAGCCTAAGCTCATGGAGTTGCTATATATACCATACGCTACAAATCAGAGAAACAGGCATAAGAGGGGAGGGACGACGCCCAACTGCTAGTTTAGTTCTTTTATTTTATGAGTGATTGGGAGGAGAAAACAACTCCTACGAGGAAACACTTTTAATATTCTGTTATGCATTTGGCCTTGCCACGGGTTGGTCCTGGCAGGAGGATCTTTTGGTAACACTTTCATTTCAGTATTTAATATAAGTATGCTTTTATTTACTTCATCTTTGTTCTTTATTTTCCGTATGAGTAACTAGGTTATTAGACTTGGCTTGGGAAAGATGAATTGAGTCCGGACTTATAACGTCTTGAGAGGTCTAACAGTGCATATAGTTGTCTTAGCGTGTTCATAAAGTGCTGGATTTGAATCCTATACAACTCGATCAAGTCCTCGGTGTGCCTGGCCAGTAGTAGTCTTGGGCGAGATTAGGTTACAACTGCAAGCTGGAAATTCCAAGTGTTAGCGACTTCTTGCTTGCCAGCCAGAGGGATCAATGCGGTGATGTATGTGGGGACGCCATGGGATGGGCGTCTGAGATGGTTTGCCCATGGTTGCTGTGTTCCCCACGAATGCCTATTTGGGTACATCGGAGTAAGCTTGGTCCAGGAGCAATCTTGGGCAAGGGGGATAGGGAGAGAGTAACCCTTACCCTCTGGGCTGGAAAGGTGTGATGGGCAGAGTTTCGTTGGCTACGTGACGATTAAAAAGGGAGCTACCTGAGTGATGCGTTTGGGTGGTAGGAGTAAAACCTCATTCTTACGCTTGCCCTTAACCGATGACATGACGAGACAACGAACAACTTTGCACCGATGATCAAGACATAAGTTAAAACTCAAAAATTCTAACCCAAGTCAAGTTACTTTCTCATTTAACTCTTTTAGTGTTTTCTTTTCAGTTATTTACTTTTACAACTTTTACTATTCTGCTTGGTTACACCTCTTGCTCAAGGCAAGACCCGAATCAAAACCCCAAATTGTGACATCGAGAGAGGAATCCACCAACTTCCTGTGGGATTGACCCTGTACTTGCCACTAACGGAACGTAGTGAAGAGTATCAGTTTATAAAACTATCTTGCCAGAGTGATAACGACTGAGCCCCAATAGATTGGCGTCGTTGCCGGGGAGTTGCACTTTCCAGAATCTCTCTCTCACCTTGACTCAGGTCTTGTCCACGATGTATGCTTCGACCTAATCCTGAAGGTAAATTCGGAGACGTTTGGTTTGATCCAGAGATCGAGAGAAACGCCAGGAGAAGAAGAGGCAGACAAAGGAGACAAGAATGACTTGAGCTAGAGACCCGTCAAGCAGCAAGAATGGCAAACGATCAAGGAGAAAACAACAATGATAATAATGGGAACCCACCCCAGGAGCAGACACTCAGGAAAATGATGTTTTCCAGCAACAATAATCTGAAACCCTCGGGAATCACCTTACCCGTGATGGCTGACAACTGGGAACTAAGGCACTCTTTCATCCAGATCTTGCCCAAGTTCAGTGACATGCCAGGAGAAGACCCGCAAAGACATCTTCAAGACTTTGAGATGGCCTGTGGAACCATCAGGACTGACGAGCCAGTAGAAAAGGAGTACATACATCTGGTATTTTTTCTTTTTTCACTTCAGGATACTGCTCGAGAATGGCTTTACACTTTACCTACAGGTAGCATCACGACTTGGCGATGAATGCAGCAGAAGTTCCTGGAGAAGTACAATCCTGTCTCGAGGATCAAAAACGCAAGGAGAAAGATGAGCACCATCCAGATGGGAGCCGGAGAGTCACTCTATGACTACTGGAACAAATTCAAGCTCATGTTGGCCAAATGCCCGCAGCACAATATCCCTGACCAGGACTTGATCTAGTACTACGTCAATGGAATGCGTCCTGGCGAGCGGAAATTGCTGAATGCCACATGTGCATGTTCTATCTTAAACAAGCAGCCTTCTGAAGCTTTCAGGCAGTTGAACGACATGATAGAAGAATCTAGAGAAGATTCACACTCCTTGACCAGGACCATGGGAGATGCTTCCGCATCACAGTCCAAGACGGAACTCTCGGACTTGTGTGCCAGCTGTGCTTTGCTACCACCCACTTGACCGATGAATGTCCTACCCTGAGAGAAGAAGGAGTCAATGCTTTTAGGCAGACCAACAATGGAGGAAACCATAATCAATGTCCAAGGCAAAGATTCGACCCCCACTCACAAGCTTACAATCCAGGATGGAGGAACCAAGAGAACTTATGGAACAGAGGCAATCACTATCAAGCTCCACCCGAGGCTCAGCATCAAATCCAGCTAAAAGGGCCATCTCTATCTGAGACTTTACAGAAATTGTCCAAGGAGCACTACAAATTCAGTGATGAATTTGAGAAGTTCAAGACTGAAAGTCAAGGACCCCTATAGTCACTAGCCAACCAGATCTCCAACTTGACCCAGACGATCGTCAAGATGGACAACAAGCAAGGAGGACAGCCCTCCCAAGTCCAGGTGAATCCCAAGCCACAGGTCAACGCAGTGACTCTCAGGAACTGTAAAGCTTTACCTGAACGAGTAGTGGAACCTGCCAAGGAGGTGGAAGAACCAGAGGAGCTAGAAGCTGAGGAGGAGCTGATCAAGACAGCAGAGCTAGAGGAGCTAGTCAAGAAGCCTGAACTAGAGAAGAAGTCAGAGCCCAAACCTAAAGCCAAGTCTGCCACGAAGGTTCTGTAGGAAAACATCTACTGCAAGCCACCTTTTCCCAGAAGGTTGGCCAAGACGAAAGAAGCTGAAGAGATGAAAGAACTACTCAAGGTATTCCAGAAAGTGGAAGTCAACATGCCACTTTTGACTGCACTTGCGACTATGCCAAGATGTGCAAAATTCCTTAAGGAGCTATGTACCAGGAAAATACAGTATCCTGACAACACAAGATTCCTAGTCGGAGAGAATATCTCCGCAGTGCTCAAGAAGGATTTGCCAGTCAAGTGTGAGGATCCAGGGATGTTTTATATCCCCTGTGTGATAGGAAATACCAACATTGATCAAGTCATGCTAGACTTGGGGGCTTCAATCAATGTCATGCCCCTAAGTATGTTCGAGGAAATGAAGATAGGGCCACTGAAGCCATCCAGGGACGTTATCCAGCTAGCAGACAAGTCAAGCGTATATCCAGAAGGCATAGTGGAGGATTTCTTGGGGACTTTGGTGGCTACATGATGATTAAAAAGGGGGCTTCCTGAGTGATGCGTTTGGGTGGTAGGAGTAAAACTCCATTCTTACGCTCGCCCTTAATCGATGACATGACGAGACAACGAACAACTTTGCACCGATGATCAAGACATAAGTCAAGACTCAAGGATTCTAACCCAAGTCAAGTTACTTTCTCATTTAACTCTTTTAGTGTTTTCTTTTTCAGTTATTTACTTTTATAGCTTTTACTATTATGCTTGGTTACACCTCTTGTTGAAGGCAAGACCCGAATCAAAATCCCAAATTGTGACATCGAGAGAGGAATCCATCAACTCTCTGTGGGATTGACCCTATACTTGCCACTAGTGGAACCTAGTGAAGAGTATCGATTCTTGGAAATGATGAATACTCTATTCTTGGAAGGCCATCACCAAGTGTCTTCAACCTTCAATTTGACTATGGCAACTTCAAATTCGTTCTTCTGCTGTAAATTAATTATATTCGGATTGTCTTCATAGAGTAATTAAATCTTGGGTTTAGGATTGCATGCCCTAATTGTGAATAATTTCTACAAGTGGTATGAAAGTCACTCTATTGACGATTCTCTGAGAATTAAATATTTCCTTTTGTTTTCGATTACTGAATTGAGTGATTCCTGATACTGGAGTCATGTTCATTTATTTTGGAAATTTTTTTGTTCAACCTGTATTAATGACTGCAAGTTGATTAAGTGTTAGTAAGTTAAGTTGATTACCTTAATATTTTCTCACGGTCATAGAATTTGGGGAGAAACTTATATAATTCTATTATAGGTTTACTATGCGAATGACTTTGCTCAATTTATTTGATGTTGGATGCAATTTTCGAAACCTTATATTAAAGATAAAAGAATGTAAAGAATTAGAGTCAGTTTGGTTGTGCAACCATTAATATTCGAAATTCTGCAAACTTTGCCTTTTGAATTGTTTGAATTCATTATTTTATTTATTTATTTTATTTGTTTTAATGATTTCAAATTTTGAATATTATTAATCATTCATATTTATACATTTCGACTAAGAACTTAAGTGAAGATTAAAGAGAATTTCACGTGAATAAATGTTGTTTAATGTTTAAATTGTGAAATTGGTGGTGTAAATTTCGATCGATATTGTTTCTAGATGAGAATTTTGTTTATTAGCATGATTCATGATATGTTAATTTAGAAAGCATATATTGGGATAGACGTAATTAATAAGGATCTTCTCCCTTTAGGATATATTTTAATTTACGTCTTTAGGATCGTCTCCCAACGGATTGTATGTTTTCGACTTTGTTATTTATGTAAATTAATTCAAACAAAATGTCCCCGATGTGACCTCTTTTGTGTAGATTAATTTATTTGATTCCAATATGTTGGGAACCCTACAATGGTATATTAGTTTTAATGATGTTATTCGAAACAACACTTAGTTAAAATATGAATTCTTAAAACCAAGTAATTGATGTTATCTGTTAAGGTACAACTAAAGTATTAAAGAAGCAGATGGTATAATTTTACTATCTGTATTATTCTTCTCAAGCTGTCTTGGACACATCAATTATGTTCACAAGGGTTAAAACTCATTGTAATGATAGCGAGTTATTTTGAACAGATCGAGTTCTCGATCTGTTCACAATATTAACAGCTCGCTGTCCCTTGCCTTGTATTGATTTTTGAAATCTGTTCTAAATTAGATTTTACAAGATCAAAATTGTAAAAGGAAAGTTTGAATTTTCAAACTTACTTATAGTGATCTTTCTCTATCTAGCTGTATAGGGAAGTCTTGAAGGGGAACAGCGAGCTGCACTTCTACAGATCGTTAAAGAACAGCGAGACAACTCGATTATCTACAAAGAACAGCGAGATACAAATCATCTATATGGAACAACGAGACAATGCAAGCAGCTAGAAACAAATATCGTAGGAAACGATATGCACCTGCTCATCAACAGCTAATGAAACAGCTAGAGCAAATAGAACAGCTAGAATTCATGGAACAACTAGAGTTCATGAAACAACTAAAGACTATGGAACAGCGAGACTTATGGACAACAGATCGTAATCTCAAAATCGATCTGTTCACTCAAACTTCTCCAAAGGTCAAAATTAAGAAGTACATGTTAATTGGGAATCAAACCAATTAACAAAATGTGGACAGCTCGTCTCAAAGATATTGTAGGAAACAATATGCATCTGTGGTTAGACAGCGAGCTGTTATAAACCACACCATTACTTCGGTGGACTGCCGACATACCTAAATTTGTCTCAAATCAACCACTCCGTGTATTGTCACATCAACAACATACCTTAAGGAATGAAGTACAAGAAAATCAAAATTCATGTACTAAGTATCATTCCCAGTATGGCAATACATTGGAAAATCTCGTGAATCGTGGTAACCACTCTCATTTGGCAGCGCGTGTCTAAACATCACTGACATGCATTTAATGCAGCCGTTAATGCGTTGAAAAAGGAAGCCTTCGTCTCCAACGGATAGTTTCTGCAAGAGGCTATAAATACCACCTTCACGTCCAGGAACGAGTACGAGAATTCACGATTACAAAGCTCAAACTCTGCTCAAATATCTTCAAGTATTCAAAGCTCTAAAAGCGCTTCTTCAAGCTCTAGAATTCTCTGAGTGCTTTATTATTCTTTTGAAGATAGTTTCTGGAAATTTGTTGTTTACAAAACCCAAGTTAGGATCTAGCTTTGATCCAAAAGTTGTAAGATTTAGATTGTAGTTCTTCAATCTAAGAAGTGTAATCTCAAGTTGTTATCTAGTTTTGATAAAACTTGAGGCTCGTACTCAACGAGTAAAAAGAAAGGAGACATAGTAGATTTCGATCTAGTTTTGATCGAGCCGTGGACGTAGGGAAAGTTTATCCCGAACCACGTTAAATACCTCGTGTTCTTACTTTCTGTTTTACTTTACTATCATATTCTCCATAATCTTGCATTAACTTGGTTGTGTTAAAGATTGACTAAAGAAAACGTTTTTAACTACAAAGAGCATTAACCACCGAATTCCGCACACAACATTAATCAAGATTAACTTTCTTAAAGTTAATCTTATTAAGTGTTTCTTTTCACTTAAGGTTTATTTGAGCTAAGGTGCTTCTTCTTCCCAAGAAGAAACCTTAAGCTAACCTAAGCTTACTTTATTTTAAAGTGTGCTTAAGCCTTATACTTAAACTTTGAACAAGAAAACCTAAAAAGTTTTGAATTGGTGTATTGGGG
>JAPKLX010000102.1:327207-352046 GCA_026898415.1 Leonotis leonurus
CCCCCCCCCCCCCCCCCCAATACACCAATCTAGCTCTTTCGGGACCAACACAATATATGATTGTTGTGTTTATAACACATGCATTTATTGATTGACCCGAAGGCTAATTAATATTTGACAGAGTTATATACACATTTGTGATGATAAATATGTGACAATTATGCGATACTACATGTGTACAATATATTAGTCTAGAGATTAATTTATTTTTTATGTGACTTATTGTAAATATTTGATCTTTACGTCAAAAATATCACTTGCAGTTAATATTACAATCCAAAGATTTGATATTAATGTTGTGATTGGTATTTTGAGTTGTGTATTAACCATTATGCTGGATTTATTGTTTGATGTGTAAATGAGTAAAAGTACACACTTTAAAGATTTGTATGTAAAAAATACTCAAAACATTAACATACATGTAGAAAATACCTATTTAATTTAAAAACTATAAAAGTCTTACACATTCTTACACATTCTTACACACTTATGTTAAAGTTAAAGTTAAAGTTGAGTAATAATTGAGTACTTGATTAATATTTTTTTGGACTATTATGTTTGTATGACATATATCATACAATACACTTACTAACCAATATAATTCCATAAAACTCTCCAAAGCAAAAAAGTTATTCAAACCATTCTGCTTGAATTATATCTTATTTGGCTTAAATCAGACTGACATTGAATATATAAATTATGTAATTGGATTATAATGTTGGCATAGTTCTCCATACGGTTGGACCGCTCGCAGCACATACCAGCGGTCCAACATGATTTCTCTAGCGGTTTATCATGTTTGTTGTAGTAGATGATATGTTTTAATATTTCTTGAGTATATATTGTTAGGTAATTTAAATATTCTTACAATGTTTACAAGAAAATGTTATTTTGATGTTTGTATTAATTGCATGTGTATTTAATTTAACGTTAAATTACGATTTTTATGTAAAAGAATGATAATTGGAAGCATGTATGGTTGGACATCTGGAAAATGCGTATAAACCGCTCGGGACCGCCCAAAAGTGCATCGAGTGGTTTATACTGCTCTTTCCAGCGGTCCAAATAGAGCAATATTTATGTGATATATATGATAGAATATCAATATTTAATACTTGAAAAAAAATGTCTGGTTTATTAATTGTAGCTAATATCCGAATAGACTTATGTATAATTTATAATTTTTATTTGTAGATGATGGATTGTCAAATTGTAAATGTGAAATTCAGAGTTTATTGAGTTGATTGTAGCTACATGAATGGACAAGAGCAGATTGCACTGCTTCCGAGAAATGACATTTCGATATACAATCTTAGATATAGTAATAACAACATGTTGATTTCGTCAGAGTCAGAGTATTAGATTTTTTACTTGTCGGCATCGGGAAATGGACGGATGAGAAAATATCATTTCACAAGTGATGCAAAATTGTTTGTTTTATGCATGAACATAGCAAGTCCTAAGGTTTATGTTAATTATATGAACGAATCTTCGTTTGATATAGGTGGATCATCCCAAAGCTCAAACTTGAATGAAGAACTAGAAAATATTAGAAGAATTGATGTTTCGTCGGATTGACTTGGTGATTTTTACCCTGGAGACATGAACTTCAGTTCGACAAACAGAGTAAATGATATTCAAGACTTGAATGGTGCATTTGGATATGGACAAGGACAGAGTCAGGGTCAGGATCAGGACGGGGACAGGAACAGGAAGAGGAACACGGACATGGACAATTAAATGTTGATTGTTATGTCGATGAAGATGATGATGAGGATGATGACGACGATGATTATCTTCTATCATCAGAGAGCTCCGAATCCGAGGATCAAGCTGATTTTACCTTTAACAAATATGTATTTGTTGAATTTGCTGCATGGATCCACGAGAAATGAGGTATGCGATATTTATTAGAACTTATGTATCCTAGTGTGGGTGATAATGATGAAATCCGTATCCCAGAAGCATACTTAAGCAATTGGTTAATTTCAATGGTCCCTCCTGATGTTACGACTTCAGATGTGTTTTGTGAAGAAAATCCGATACTTGAAGAGTTGGCTGAAGGATCTATTTTTTATGATAAGGAGCAGCTTAACATTACAGTTGGTTTGTGGAATCTTGAAAAGAAAGCAGAATATCGAGTGACTAGATTAGACACAACCCAATTGTATTGGCGATGCAAGTTAAGCAGTGCTTGTTCATTAAATTTGGAATTTTGGAGTAAAATAATGTTTGCACTTGAATAGAATTTTCTAAGTAAATTTCTATTTATCTCTGAATTTTACTTCTATTCATAGTATACATCTATAGCTTTATACATGCATGTCTTAACTTCTAACTACGTCATCCCTAATATATATGGTGGACTATATATCACGCTTTGGTGTTCCCAGACCAAAGATAAAAGATTATGCATGGAAAATGAGTGAATGCTTAATTTAATATTTCATATTCCACTTGTCTAAGTTAGGTGCATGCATGGACTTTATTATTTGATTATGCTGTTATGATGGCATCTTTCGGTGCATGGTATCTTATAATGTTATGATAGTAATTATGATGCGCATGGTAATAGAGCAAAATCTGAATATGTCGTTCAACTTCAACACCTGAATTATGATATTATTTAGGGGTTAAGTATATAGCAGGTTTTATGTGATTCTTTAGTTTAGTTGCATTAATTTTATTACACATGACTTAATTCATTATTTTACTTGAAATGGCAGGTTCCATTTTGATTAAAAAATGACTGAAAATCAAAAGGAAAAAGGAACTTGCTACTGGTGCCGAAATGGCAACACCTAAATCATCGTCGCAACCCTCTTCACAACAGCCACTAGAGCAAGCTTCTTCGAATCAAACAACTTCAAAAGTGCCATCTAAAAGAATGGTAAAGGTGGAAGGCCTAAATCCAATGTGTGGGATTATTTTACGAAGTTTAATGATGAATATGTAAATAATAAAGCTCAATATAAGTATTATCCAAAATCATACTTTTGTCATCCTATGAAAAATGGCACTACTCAACTTCTTACACATATGTCTAAGTGCAAGAATCATCCTTGTAGTTCGGATGTAAGGAAATCACAGTTTTCATTGCAACCGATGCTTAAGGAAGGAGGCGATGAGTCTATCTTAGTTGGTAGTTTGGCTACTTGGAAATTTGATCAAGAATATTTTAGGATGAAATTAGTAGAAATGATAATCAGGGACGAACAACCTTTTAGAATTGTAGATGGTGAAGGGTTTAGGGAATTTGTGGCTTCATTACAACCTAAGTTTAAATTGCCTTCCCGATGGACTATATCACGTTATATTTATAAGTTGTTTGAAGATGAAAGGGTGAGGTTAATGGATGTTGTTTATTGATGTTACAGAAATGGGGGTGGAGATGAAGGAAAAATTTGACAAGTATTGGGGTAATCCGAAGAAAATGAACTAGATTATTTTTTAGTGTCATTGTGGACCCTAGATACAAGTTTGAGGTAGTTGAGTTTGTACTTGAAGAAGTATATGGGAAAGATGTTGGTTGTGCAATTGCGAAAAATGTGAAAGATGAGATATATCAATTGTATGATGCTTACAAGTGTTTGTATCAATCTAATGCACAACCACAATGACAAGCTCAACCTTCACGTCCCGTAGAATCTTCGACTACATATCTTTTGGTTAACACGTTCAAGAAACAAAAACGTCTTGGAGAGGGGATGTGCAATCTAATGATTTGGATGTTTATCTACATGAGAAAGAGAGAGGGATTGATGATGTTGATAATTTTGACATACTAAATTGGTGGAAGATCAACCAACATAGGTTGTCTTATCCTTTCTTATTAAGCTCGAGATATCTTATCGGTACCTATTTCAACGGTGGTGTTCGAGTCAGCTTCTAGCACCGGGGGAAGAGTCCTTGATCCTTTTAAGAGTTCATTAACTCCTAGAATTGTTGAAAGTCTTATATGTACTCAAGATTGGCTAAGGAAGTCAAATGAACCTATTAGAATCGAAGAGGATTTGGACGACATTCAAAAGCATGAAGAAGATACTTTTAACTTGTAATTTAATTTATTTATTCTTGTTCTTGTAATTGTTTGATAACTCGTTTCATTTTATTTTGTAGCTTTGGCGAGTCTTGGCATTGGTGATGACATCAATGATGATCACATGAGGACTTGAAGACAAAGAATTTGAAAATTTGTTACTTTTTTTGTGATGTTTTATGGAGATATGGACTTTGTTTATTATATTTATTTGAAGACTTTTCTTTGATGCTTTTATTGTTAAAAATCGTAAGACACTTGAGGTGAGATTGGTACTTCGTCATCTACTTTCTTTTGTTGTTTTATAATTAAAACTTGATGAAAATATGTTTTTAGCATAAATATTGATAATGTTCACAGGTTGAGTTCGGTTCAAATCGAATCGAACCAAAACCAATCGGTTTTGATCCGTCAATTTTTGGTTCGATTTTTGGAATCACTTCGGTCGGTTCGGTTCTATTTTTTGTATGTATTTTGGTTTTTGGTTCGTATAAATTTGATCGGTCGGTTGAACCGACCGACCGATGCAAAACCCTACTTACGATGTGGCGCTTAGAGGTAAAAACATACTGTTGAGATGATTTATGGTAAATATCATGAATCATTTCAACTACTGCCTGATTATTTACATATGTTAGAGATTAGAAACCCAAGCACGATCACATATATCGACATTGGTCTAGACAACATGTTCCGTCATGTATTTGTAGCACTTGGTACATGTAGATTAGTATTTGGCTTGTACATGAGGCCGATAATAGTAGTCGATGGTACTCATTTGAAGGGAAAGAATAATGACATAATGTTTGCTACAGTAACAAAGGATGCAAATGAGCAAGTGTATCCGTTGGCTTATGAGATTGGCCCAATTTAGAATCATGAGTCTTGGGTATGTTTTATGACAAGACTACAAATAGCATGTGGGAGCACGCCTCAAACATTGATTGTATCTGATCAACATGTGTCAACTGAGCATGCACTGAGAGTTTTATTTCCTGAAGCAACTCATGGTCTTTGTTACTACCATCTTAGTAACAATTTAAAAAGATTTGGTAAAACTACTCTCAGGTTGTTTCAAAATGCTTCATACACATATAAGCAATTGGAATTCCAGAGAAGAATGAACATGATTCAAATTGGCAAGGTGGAAGCCTGTAATCACTAAATGAATGTTGGACCTACTAAGTGGGCTTGGTCGATGTGTCATGTTTGAAGGTATAGCTTCTTAACGTCCAATGCAGCTGAGAGCTTTAATCGTACAGTTTTATGGGCTCATCGTCTACTTATTTGTGCATGCATCGAGGCAGTAAGACTGATATGTGAGTATTGGTTTAGCAAATGACTTATAGTTGCTAATAGGGAAAGACATCCACTTCCAGAAGAGGTAAGACGCAAGTTGATGGTCCAACTCGAGAGATCTCATATATACAGAGCACTTCCACTAGGTGATGATCGATACCAAATTGAAATAAACAATCGATCATTGTTGGTAGATCTTGGAGCGTGAACATGTGAATGCATGAAATTTCAATACGATGGAATCCCGTGTTCTCATGCTATTGCAGGAATTACGTATGTACCTTTTATTTTAGTAAAATTTAATGAAGATTATGTGTTCGAAAATTAATTATAATATTGTTATATGTGTTGGAAATCTGGACGAACTACAATTAATTTTGTAGCACACTACTACAAATCAGTATCAGTTGTAGATGCGTACAAAAATGCTATATCTCGGATTTCTCCGAAACAAAATTGGAATTTGCACGACAATATCGTAGGTATTGAGGTTTTGTCAAACAAAGCAATAAGAATTTCGGGTAGACCGCGGATGAGTAGACGTAGGTTGTGTGGACTATCATCGAGCTATACAAGTAGAAGAAGAAGACGGTGCCACAATGCAACATGAATGATCACACAGGTCCCAAATGCCTCAATTTATTCAATGACTAAATATTAGTATGTTGGGTCCCGGGAGAGCAGGTGTGCTGTAGGGGGGGGGGGGGCGAGGGGGAATACACCACAATCCAACTTTTTCGCGTTTGGCTGTGAACAACAGGTTGAGAAGCTGCTCGTTGTTTATCCCAAAACAGCTCGCTTGGAATAGCAGTCGATATCCTCTGATGTAGAGAGAGATCCAGTTGTTCAAGTAAGTTCTCAACACATAGTGAATATAATCTGTCAATGAATAGATAGACTGGCAGCTAGCTGGAGCATACCAGACAATTTGTCCAACTACAGATCGTGTGCATAAGCTGTGTATATTTTTTTGGTTGCTCTTACACTTAGAAAATATATTTTGTTTTATACTGAGTGTTCTTTAAGAGATTGATTCAAGATGCACAACTCGCTTATTTAGAAAAGCTCGCTGGTGAGTGATAAACAAAGAATCAAATCAATGCAATGCGAAGTATAAAAGAACACACAATATTAAACGTGGTTCGGGAAATCCCCTACATCCACGATCAATCAAAGCTATATCGATGAATCCCTTGCTTATTTATCCTCGTTGAGTACGAACCAAAACTCGCTTATTTATTCTCGCTGAGTACGAGATTACAACTCTTTTATTTAAACTCGTCGAGTACGAGATCTGGGTTCGGTTTTATAATCGTTCTTCCTCCAAGGTATTGGCTATGGAGGAAACTAGAACTATTGGCTTTGAAGGCTCAAATCTAAGATAAGTTCTAGCGGGTTTATCTTCAGAATAATGGTGATTTCTCTCTAATTACAACACTTATGGATGTATATAATCTATATCTAGTGTTGAATAAATCAATGGAAAACTGGAGAGAATCTTGTGGCGTTGAAGCCTTTTCTGGGCAATTTTTCGAACTCAAGAACCAACCTCATTTCTGAAGAAGGCTTGAAGTATTTATAGTCATATTTGAATTATAGTCGTTGGAAGTCTTTTCACCTTTTGCAGTAAGCATTAAATGCTCTTTTGACCGTTGACTGCTGACTGAACTTCTAGCTGTTGGAGTTAGTCCTACGTGGATGTTGACGTGGCATAGGACAGGTAGTTTATCAATTTAGGTAGATTATAGCTTCCTCCAACTAGGATGAGCAGCTCGTTTGGATCTCATAAGAACAGGTGGATTAAAACATTGAGTTGACTCCCCATGAACAACAAATCATTCTACTATCGATCTGTTACGCACATATCGTTTTTCTTAAGTTTCTTCTTGCACAGCTAGCTGTCCATCTCAGAATGTAGCTTGTTTGGGTAGTTGTTGATCGATCTATTAGACAAAGATCGTTTGTATCGAGTTGTTCCTTGTATATCTTCTTATGCAGCTTGATGTCAACCTGTTTGATACAAGGTTGATTCTATCTCGCTGATTCTTGATCTTCATATCGATCTGTCCATCGATCTAACGATCTGTCCTCGATCTAAGGATATGTGCTCGATCTAACGATCTATCCTCAGTAAGTATGCTGGCCTCCTGTTCGATAAGAGAGATGCAATAAAAACTAAGTCTAGATAGATTAGGTTAGTCCAATGAATAGATCGTTACATCAATCCGTTCTCACATTTTGACTTAACTTGCTACATGATAAGGTCGATCTTTATAGCACAGATCGTTAATTTAATCTAGCTTTAATAAGATCAAGCTATATGACACAGGTTGTTAACTCAACCTGATCTTACAAGTTAGCTGATCTACTATTAAGAACACAGATGGTTCCTATGAACACGATCTGTCTTTCATCAATTTGTCCTTACACTTAACCATCTATTGTCTATCTAATCTAGACACAAATAAAGCATAAATACCTAAGCATCAATATACATTAAAACGTAATCACCGTTTAATATCATACATATATATTAAGGTTTCGCATCATCAAAACATATAAATAATGATTTCCACAATCATCAAAAAGGTTCCCAACATAGTATGATTGTAATATATTTGCTGTATGGTTTGTACTCTATTTGTACTCTATTTTCACTATATAGCATGTACACTCAAAATAACACAACATATAGCCTGTACACGCCAAACAGCCCATATTTACACTAAATCAACCTGAAACACACATATATACACCCAAACAGACTGTACACGCCAAACAACTCATATTTACACTAAATCAACCTGAAACACACATATATACACCCAAACAGACTGTTACAGTTCATGTACACAACAAACAACCCATATTTACACTAAATCAACCTATAACACATCACATCCATTAATACATTAACAAATAACATATCTAATACATTACTGTCAAATAGAGTTTTAAAGGTACAATACTGTCAAAATACATTAATACGTTAACAAGAATGATAATCAAACACAAAGAGAGAAAATTCTATGAGCAACTAGGGTACGATACGTCTTTACATTTCTGGTTCCCCATATCACCGAAGGACTCCCACTAATATGTCCTTCCACGGCCATGCATAGAAAATGACCACAACTAAGATTATCTTTTTGCTTGAATTGCTCTAAATCCATTGGAATCCTTCATTTGAATCGTGCACCAGTTTCAAACACACCTATCTGTTGATGCCTCCAGTAGAACGAGTGTGACATAACAAGTGACAATAGAAAAAAAGGTGACAATGAATTGTATCTAAGGTTTTGGCATCTTGGCTCAAATTATGCTACAATGAATCGTGCAAAGTCATATGATGTGAGAACATGTCACAAATAATGACCACAAAATGGCCGTTGACGAGGCATAGAAAAATAACTTACAATTTTAACATTTCATATATAATTCAAAACTTAATAGCATATAATACAATACTTAATTACATATAATTCAAAAACTTACCGTTGTAGCATCCCACCAAGGTATAATTGTGGATCCTCCTCCACGTGCGTGAATAACATCACACAAAGAGACATGAGGCTTATAATTTTTCTCCATGTAGGAAAACTTCGCCTCTCATCCTAACAAATTCAAAGCTTTGTCACTCTCCATAGCTTTATTAGAATCCAACTCCAATCGACACTCAAAATAATTTACAAAATAAAATTAGTAATGGAGGCTCCTGTACATATAAAGAACTAATTTATGTGTGTAAAAAATGTATTCAAATACTTACGAAGAAATCGCATCTGCTGATAACAGTGCGTCCTCTAGTGTGCGAAGGGAATACGCTATCACTCTACATCGGTCCGGACTGAAGGGTCATCATATACAAGTCTATGGTCTGCAAAAAAGAAATCCTAATTTAGTAACACTAAATTAATTTGCAATTAAATCATATTTTCTATTAACACAATTACCTCAATGTAAAAATCTTGTTTCATATGAAGCATTAACCTGAACTCAACAACAGATAACTGAAATCCACTCTCAGATACTGTAATATGAATGCCTGTTGATTGCTTCATAAATGCATTGAAATTCTTCACTATATCATCCCCGACAGTATCTGGCTTATCCTTCGGCACATATGCAGGTCATGGCTTATAACGTAACTGACCGTGACACTCCATCGAAGAAGGTTCATCATGTGCAGTCGACGCATACGAAATGGGTGCACATTGACTGGTTGAGAGTCAAATGGTCATGGAAATGACATATACACAAAAAATATCAAATTAATTAGTTTAAACATAAAAACTTAGTTTAGAGTAAATAATATTGAAAACAATCAGCTTACAAATCCAATATCCGTCGAAAAATGGCGTGTGGTCACATATGGCGCCGAACCATATGGTAAGTCAGACATTGAACATCGAGCACCACTGCTAGAACCAATTGCATACTCCCCCGCTCATCGGCATGCAGTAACCAATCCCAAAAAACTGTGCGAAAGCTGTAGAGCTAACCCTGAGAATGTAGGCAATGATGTATCCGTGCTCATGCCTATAGAGGTCTTATACTCCGGTACTGCTACTGATGGTGGGCTCGTGGCATGAAAATTTGAAGGCCGACCTGACTACATCGAAAGTCGGCCTGACTGGGGCATAGGGGGACTCTGCCGACGGGTATGAGTGATCATGTCACTACATCAGGAAGGACCACAACAGATGGCGGTTAAGAGCTCTCCCATCCATCTCTTGATACTCTCTCGTAAGTCATTATGACGAGAGATCATACATGCCTCCATCTGATTATGCCTCTCAATCAAACGTGCCTCATAAGCACTCATCACTCCACGGATGACAGTAAGCACACGCTCTGCCCTGCCACCGCTGCTGCTAGAGGATGAATCAGGCATCGGTACCCTAGCACGCTTCCCCTTATATCTCCGATGTCACGGAGGATGCTCTGTCTGACCAACGTGATCAGATGGCTCTAGTTCCTCAATAGGTGGTGGCTCTACATTCGTCATAGATCGCCAACCACTAACTGGCTCAGCTGCCTATGTTATCTGCCTCGGTGCACGCTGCTCGGCTATACATCACGGCTAGAGGACGGTCACACCATAACGACTAATGATATGTACGCCTCTATTCCACTCCGTCTGCTACCATATTTGAAATATTATAAGTCTGCAAAATTAAGACAAATAATATTATTACAATCATATCACAGTCATAAAATTTAATTTAATGAGGATTAATAAAAGATTTTAAAACTTACATCGGTGTCAAAACACTCGTATAGATGCTCCAATGATGTCACATCGAGATTCTTACGGAAGTTCCATCTCAAACATCCGGGATATGCTAAGTCCTGCTCCCGTTGTCTACCAGTCATCGATTTGAATCCCGGAATGACCTCTAGTCCCCACACCATCAGTGCTCAAGTTGGACTATATAAATGATATTTCACATTGTCCGGAATTTTCCTAATGTAATTCTTAAGAAATTTATAGGAGTACGCACCCCAAGGAAAACTATAAAACGAGTCTAGATCCTCGACCAAAGCCCACAACCATGGGAATACAATCTTTTGAGAATCATAGCTGAATACGAAGACGTATGCCATGAGGAAGTGGGAAATGAGCAAATGAATATCTCCATCCAGATGATCTATATGGTTATGGGCATTCTTAAAGCACCCGAGCAAATCAGATATACTCATATGAATCCCTTTGCAGACATACCTAAATATAGACAACCTACTAGGATCGTGCGGGGAAGTACTGTCGAAATTTAAATAACATAAATTAAACCTAGTGATCAGTGCATGATCCTCAATGGTATACTCGATATCCCCCCGCATATATGAAACCTTATTCCATGCCTCGTGTGGATAGACCTACAGACTATAGTATGCAAACTCTGACTAGCAAGGTTGCCCGAACTCCACCCAATGAAATGGCCAAATGACCCTTGCATGAATCTTTGTAACAGAGGCATCCCACCCACATCCAACAATCTACTCCTAATCTCTTCTATAATTTCTACTTTGTAATATGTATTAGTTTTAGATACACGATTAATTGAGTTTGGTCTACGATATCAAGGATGGGGAGACACCTACAATATTCAATCAATAATTATAAGTTAAATTAATTCATGTATTAGTTCATGTACATAAAAAGAAGAATTAATAAGAAGCATAAATTAATTAGTACATCAAATAATTAAGAACATGCATAAAGTAATACAAATCTTACGTAAATGAAAGAATTATACAATATTATGATTAATTGTACCAGAAATGACAATCAAATAATTATAACTCAAATATAAATCCCAAACCGCTAGTAAGTTCATTACAAACCGCTCGGCTTGTGGATCAACATGCGAGCGGTTTGAGTGTCAATTGCCAGCTGTCTATGCAAAATATTTCTAATAATAATATTTGTAATGAAAATATGGAAATGTATAATTCAACCAAAACAATTAACTATAGAATAAAATTCATATTAATTCACAATAATCAATTTACATGATCATAATAATATCTTCAATACTAAAAAAGCTCTAAGAAATATACGTAAAATAATCGCAGAATTAAACTGCTCGAATAACATGCATGGACCGCTCAATACTATGCTGCGTCGGTGTCGAGCATTTCATGCTGGTTTTACCAGCGGTTTGACTACATGTGGCTTTAAAACATGATTATATATACCTGTATATGAGATGAAATATCTTCATCGGTCTCTCCCATGGATTCCAACGACCTCCGACGAGAATGAGAGGTTTTCAGCGGCAACAATTGTCCAAGTGAGCTTCCAGCAATCTCTAGTGCGGTACTCCACCAATTTCAGGGGGTGGTAGGCGGTCCAACACTATGAGGGTAGGGGCGGTGCAAATTCTTTGAGAGAAACAAAGAAGGGAATAGTTTGAGTGCCAAGAAGGGGAAATGGAAGAACGGTACATTCACGAATGGTCCAACCCCTTTTTTTACTAAAAATATATATTTTTATTAAATCATTCAATACCTTATCAGTTATATTTTTTATCTAATTAACATTTTACTTTATGTTCAAATGTTTGACTTTCCAACACCTTTTTCAGGTATTACACGAATTTAGAGGCAAAATGAGTATATTTGACATGTACACTAAGGAATTAATTAGTATTTTGTTCATGTAATTTTTTAAAATGGGTACTTAAATTTTTCTCCCTTGTTTGATTATGCATATTGATGTGAATTATGTTTTATTTTCTTTTGTTCTACTTCAGCAATTTCATCTTCTGCAGTCACAATATCTTCTAAAATCAGTTATATTCTCAATCTTAATGGGACGAATTTCATGGAATGAAAAAGACACTTATTTATAGTGTTTGCCTATGCGGATCTAGACCTTGCATTTAGAGAAGAACAACTCGCACCTCTCACTACAGAAAGCACATTTGATGCTGAAAAGAAATTTGAGATGTGGGATATTTTTAACTGCATGAGTCTAATGATCATGAAACACAACATACCAGATGCCTTTAGAGGTCCAGATTTTGAGGAAATATCTTCAACCAAAAGTTTCCATGATGAACTTGAAAAGCATTTTGCCAAAAACGATAAGGTTGAGATGACATCACTTCTGTCTTCTCTGATGTCAATGAAGTATAAAGGTCAATGAAACGTGAGGGAGTATATTATAGAAATGTTCCATATTACTTCAAAACTTAAGACACTTAAGATTGAACTTTCTGAAGATTTGCTCGTTCTTATGGTTTTAGTTTCCCTTCCTCCTCAGTTTAACCAATTCAAACTAGTAACAACTATTAGAAAGAGAATGGCCTCTTAATTAGTTGATTTCTCATTGGTATGTTTCAAAAATTATAAGAGAAAATTTCAACAACATACAATATTATTAAGAATCATCACCTGTCGACAAACTATGTGGTATGTTTCAAAAATAAATATTAATTTTTAATAAAAAGTTTATTAATTCTCACTTTTCGATTATAGTTTACTAATTAAGATATAGTTTATTATGATTCATACAATTTAATAATAAAATAAAAATTATAGTGATTCGTATGCTTATGTGGCATTACATGTATAGATATAATTGATCCGAACTGAAGTGAATACTGGCAGACTCAAGTTCGGCTCGTTTGAAAAATTAAAGGTTCGAGTTCTATTCGATGAATAAAAATCAGACTCGAGTTCGATTCGAAGTAAATTCATTTAATATTCAATTTAATAGTAAATTTGAAGTCGAGTTCGTTAAATATTATAGTTCGAGCTCGTTTATTAAAATATTTTGTTATTATATATATATGTATATATATATGTATTAATTAGAGAATTTAGTGAACTAGTTCGTATATAAAGTTCGTGAATTATTCGAAGCTTGGCTCTTTTTAAGGTTTGTGAAAAAGCTGGTTAACAAAGTTCGCAAACTATTCGAAGCTCAATTCGTTAAAATTATATTCGAACATGTTCGCAAATCTTTCAAAACTAATACCATAAATTTTAAATTAGTTTATATTAAAATATATCATAATCAATCAACTCTAATAGGAAAATGAGAATTAATAAACTTTTATCAAATATTTAGTACTCCCTCAGTCCCAGCATATATGTCCACTATACTATATTGGGTTGTCCCAGCATATATGTCGATTTTCCAATTTTGGGCTAAAATTAATATTAACCCAACCCATTTAACCCAACTAAACCCACTAAACCTAGAAAGTTAACACTCTAACCCTAATCACTCAATCCTACTGACTCTCTCTCTACCTCTCCCTCTCCCTCTCGAAACCTCTCCTTCCTGAAATCATTTGCGGCGATTCCTCTCGTCTCCTTCCCAAAACCCTAATTTATTTAGGTGTTTCCACCGCAGTGATGAGCTCTAGCTCGTTGTTTTGTGTTGGCCATCTTCCTTCATCCGATACTACACTTGATTCACCTTCTTCTTCTCCCCCAGAAACTCTAGATCCATTCAAACCTGAGGCCCGTGATGATAAAACCTTTGATTCACTCCATTTGAGTGGTGGGAACGCCGCCATGGAGTTTTTAGGTTCTGCATGTTGTTGTGGCGAAATTTTTGAGGCTGGGAGTGGTGATTTCAAGTTGGACTCCCCATTTCCTTTCCTCAACCCACGGTTGACTTGTCCTGCCCATAAAAATGATCTTAGATTCGATCATAGGGTTTCTGAGGCCAGTGACGATTTTCTTATGCCTCTGAGCGGTGGTGAAATTGCAGACATGGTGGAATCGCCCTTGGTGGATTCAGACTCTAACTTCGTGCAATGGACATAATCCGAGGATTTCTTGGCCATTCGAAGGCAGAGGTTGGCTGAGAAGGAGCTTCTTGCTTATGTGAAGAACTGTCCTCGTGGTTCACTTAAGATGTTGGAGATTTTAGTCCCTGTATTGTTTAATCTGGTGAGATCTTTCCCTTATGTTATGTTCTGTTCTGTTCAAGCATATATGTCCACTATTCTGTGATTATGTTGTTGGTTGCTGGTTGTGATGTTCTTTGATGCTACTGGTTGTGGTGTGGGAGATGGATAATAAGTGCTGAAATGATGATATTTGTGTGTAAATTATGTGAGATGAGATGGTTGATTGTTCTGTATATGACATGCACTTGATTCCAGATGTTGTGATGGTCCTGTTCAGTGTGATTATGATGTTGTGATTTCGGTTGATGGCTTTGTTTGGTATCTGTGTGGGTTTGAGTTCAGTGAGTTTGATTGTTAGTTTGGATAGTGATAGTGATGATATCTGCTTTGTCTACAAAATAAACTTGTGATGCTACACTTTGATATCTGAATCCAGCATACAAAAAAAGAGTTTTCACTCGATACAAAAAGCATGTCTTTGTCCAAAGCTAGCTTTTAGAACCTATCCAAACTAGCTTTCAAAAACTACATGCACTTAAACTATTGTCTGCACACCAAACAAGCCTAAACTATTGTCTGCACATCATTTTCTTGAATTGCTAAGTCCACCTGAATCCCATGACCTTGAAGATAAGCTATGCAGTCTAACACCAACTCCTTTGAAACCTCCAAGTTAATGGGCAGCCTGTTTTCCCTCATTAGTGTATCTTTCTTCATGTGGGAAATTTTGTAGCAATTCTGGCCCTTAAACCTTAGAATCTCCACCATACAACTTTGTACACTAAGAAAAACTGTATTAAGTGTAAATGGTGTTAGCATTTCAAAAGATGTTATCACTGCAGATACCAAGTCATCCACATTCTTGCACACACTTTCAGTTTGTAGGCTTTGTATGGCTCTAACCACCCTAAATCATTCACATTTGTATCTGGTGAGTTGGGGGGGTTGATGAACTATGGTTATGTCAAAAACATTTTGTGTGGCTGCAGCTCTGAATTCTGGATCATTATCCTTGATATGTGGTTTAGCATTATCTTGTTGGATAAAGATTTGTTTTGATGTTGTTTGTGGCCACTTTGACATGATTGCAGGGATAATCTATCATTATAACAACATAAACTGAAAGTGTTAAACTGGAAATTATAAACTGAAAATCATAAATTGCACATTAGGTTACAACTGAAACAAGTTATACTCTAGACAATCTACCATTACAATTACCACAAATGTCACTTGTGCTCATTTTGTTTGCAACTTGAATACACTTACCAGTTTCATTTTGTTTGCAACTTGAAATTATAAAGCTTGATATTAGTGACAAATCAATATCTATTCTTTTTCTCTTCACTCCAACTCTTTTGTTTGCAACTTGAATACACTTACCAGTTTCTCTATCTTCTTTGGATGCAGCCCACAGCCGACTGATGGTCCTTCGACAACAAGAAAAAGTGGAAGCTGCTTCAGCAATCTTGCCTCTTACTGGTTTTCCATTACGCAAATCTTGGAGCAAGAATTGGATGATTGATGTTTTGGTAGCAAGAGGAAGGTCTTTTCCCCTTGGAGGCATTTTTTTTTTGTGTGGCAGTGACTGTTTTGTGTTGTAAGAATAGATAATGAATGTTAATGGGTGTTAGCTTATTTATGGGACTCACTTTATGTTTGAATTTTTAGAGGGGAGTTTGAATTTAGAACCAAATTTTTGTTTTGAAATTTGTGTGGCAAATGTTTGAAATTTCAATTTCTTTAATTTCAGTTCAACAAATTATCAACTGCAATTTCAGTTTCTTTAATTTTGTTTGTTTGATAAATAATCTTAATCTTAATTTAGTTTGTTTAATTCTGATTAAATATAAATCATTACGTATTCATAATTTTAAAAATCATTATTTTTGAAATATTAACAAATTAATTATAGATTTAAAAAAAAAAGCATTCAAGAGTAACCTAAATGTTAAATTAAATAAAGAAAGAGAAGTCAACAAGTGGATATTAAATTACCAATAAAGAAAGAAGGAAAAAGTAGGTTAAAGTAATTAAGAGAAAGTAGGTGGAGTAATTAATAGATGTATTGGTATGCGGTCCGAAAAGTTTTGAGACATATATGGTGGGATGGAGGGAGTAATATTTATCTACATACATATCACATTATTCGTGAACATGTTGACAATGTTCGCCGCATATGAGTGATTATTTCTGTTCAATTATAATACTTTTGTGTAATTTATTACTCACATATATGATGATGAGTAAAAATAACAAATTTTTAGATATCACGCTGGAAAGATTTGATGCATGAGATAGAAATGAATATTTCTTAATTTATATATCATTATTGAAAAATAAATCTATTAGATATATTATGATTATAATAACAATAACAAAATTAATTTTATAACCTTTTAAAACATAAAATTATATAAAAAATAATCGAATAAATTATACCGTAGATCAAAACAAATCAACAACTAGAATTGAATTCTAGTTAAAACACAAAAAAATTTAACATTTAAACCCTCATCTCTCTATATATATTGTACTTAATTTTCTATGCAACATTTTTTTACGTATCTTACTCATTTTTTAGTCGATCACTTGATAAAAAAAGAATTAATTATACATAAAATCACGAACATTAGTTAAACTTTCATATAAAATAAAATCTTTCTAATTTACATTTTAAACTAAAGTTAAATGCGCGCATCAAAAAGTCACGAACATTAATTAAATTTTCAAATAAAATAAATTTAGGTTGTGTTATCTTTTAGTGATAAATTTATCCTTCTAAAGGATTAATGGGTGTCGTTTGATTTGCTTGATTAAATGGATCAATGTCACACATTTGAGTACAAAGAAGAACATATAAAGTGGTAAAATATTTAAGTAGATGCTATAAATGGTTAATATACCATAATAGTCATTTTTCAAACAAATTAGTAAATACGAAAATGTTCACACGCCCGCGGCGGGCGGGGTTAATGCGCCCACGAATGATGTGGCATGCTATTGATGAGCCCATTTTTCGTGCTCTTTTGTGTCATGTTTTAGGTCTAGAACGAGTCATTTTCCTTAGTTTTGTGTCGTGTTTTGTGTTTGGGAGGACATGAATCTGGGTTGGCAGGATACAGGTCAAGATTACAGGTCATCTCAAGAAAGAGACAAGCTTGTACACAAATCATCTTGGGCAGTCTGAAGCTCAAGGCAAGGTAGCGCTCGAGATCACGCTGCATCCGCTGGGCGCAAGAGGAGCACATTGGCCAAGACGAGGAGGAAAATTGAAGCAACCGGGAGTGCAGAAGACGATGGGCAAGCCACTGGAATTTGCGGCAGATTTCTTTCCTTACGCGGAAAAGGAAAAAGATCTCCCTTTCCATCCACCTAATATTTGGAGGAATGAGAGTATCTCCTTCACGCGGAAGATCTCACCGGGGAAGGAAAGTCTCGCCATAAACCCTAGCCACCTATACCACAAAGCCCAAGCCCACGGAACACTATATATACCCCACGCTATGAATCAGAGATATACACATTCGAGGGGAGGGATGACGCCAACTTATCTTTCTCTTAGTTTAAGCCTTATTATGTTGAGTGACTGGGAGGAAGAAACACGTCCTATGGGCAAACATTTTATTTGATTTTTGTTCATACTTTCGGCATTGCCAAGGGTTGGTCCTGGAAAGAGGATCTTTTGGTAACTCGTACTTTTGTTATTTCAATTCAAGTATGCTTTCCTTTATTTCGTATGAGTAGCTAGGTTTATTAAAATTGGCTTGGAAAAAATGAATTGAGTTAAAACTTATAACGTCTTAAGACGTCTAATCGCACACATAATTGTATTGGCATGTTTCTAAAATGCTGGATCTGAATCTTATACAACTTGATCAAGTCCTCGGTGTTTTCTGGCCAGTAGTAGTCTTGGACAAGATCAGGTTACAACTGCTAGCTGGAAACTCCAAGTGTTAGCGACTCCCTGCTTACCAGCCAGAGGGATTAGCGTGGTGATGTAGGTGGGAACGACATGGGACGAGCATCTGAGATGGTGTGTCAATGGTTGCACAGTCCTTCTAATGCCTATTTGGGTATGCTGGAGTAGGCTTGGTCCAGGAGCAATCTTGGGCAAGGGGATAAGGGAGTGAGTAACCCTTATCTTCTAGGCTGAAAAGGTATGTTGGACAAGGCTTAGGTGGCTGCATGACGATTAGAAAGGGGGTTGCCTGAGTGATGCGTTTGGGTGGTAGGAGTAAAACCCCATTCTTAGGCTCGCCTTGAACCAATTACATGCTAGTACAACGAACAACTATGTACCAATGATTAAGACATAAGTCAAGACTTAAAGATTCTAACCCAAGTCAAGTTGTTTTCTTATTTAACTATTTTAGTGTTTCTTTTCAGTTATTTATATTTCAGAACTTTACTTTCTGCTTGATTACAACTTCTTGTCCAAGGCAACACCGGACTTAAAACCCAAACTGAGACATCGAGAGAGGAATCCACCAACTCACTGTGGGATCAACTATGCTTGCCAATAGGGGAACTTAGTGAAGAGTGTAGGTATTATAAATTTATCTTGATCGGAGTGATAATGACTGAGCTCTGTCAGATTGGCACCGTTGCCGGGGAGTTACGCCTTCCAGAATTTCTCTCTCACTTTGACTCGGGTCTTGTCCACGGTGTTTGCTTTGATCTATTCCTAAAGGAAAACTCAGAGACGTTTGGTTTAATCCAGAGATCGAAAGAAATGTCAGGAGAAGAAGAGGCATACGAAGGAGACAAACACAGCTTGAGCGAGAAGCCCGTCAAGCAGCAAGAATGGTAGAGGAACACGGAGAAATCAACAATGAGAATAACATGGATGCAGCCCCAGAGCAGAAACACAGGGAGATGATGTTCCTCAACAACAATAATCTGAAACTCTTGGGCATTACCTTGTCTATGATAGCAGACAACTGGGAACTAAGACATTCTTTCATCCAGATCTTGCCCAAGTTCAGTGACTTGTCGGGAGAGGATCTGCAAAGACATTTCCAAGACTTTGAGATGGCCTCTGGGACCATTAGGACCAATGAAGCAGTAAAAAGGGAGTACATAATCTGGTATCATTTCCTTTTTCACTTAAAGATATTACTCGAGAATGGCTTTACACTTTACCTGCAGGTAGTGTCACGACTTGGCATGCAATAATGCAAGAAGAAGGATGAGCACCTTCCAGATGGGAGCCGGAGAGTCACTCTATGACTACTGGAACAAATTTAAGCTTATGTTGGCCAAATGCCCACAACATAACATCTCTGACCAGGACTTGATCTAGTACTACGTCAATAGAATGAGGCCTGGTGAGCGACAATTTTTGAATGCCGCGTGTGGATGTGCTATCTTGAACAACCAGCCTTCTGAAGCTTTTAGGCAGTTGAACGACATGGCAGAAGAATCCCGAGATGATGCACACTCCTTGACTAGGACCATGGAAGATGTTTCCGCATCACAGTCTAAGACGGAACTCTCAGACATGTGTGCCACCATGAAGCAGATGATGGAGATGCTGAAGCCAACCATCAAGAAGAATGTCAAGGCGTGCCAACTATGCTATGCTACCACCCACATGACCGATGAATGTCCCACCCTAGGAGAAGAAGAAGTCAATGCTTTTGGACATACCAACAATGAAGGAAACCACAATAAAGGACCAATGCAAAGATTTGATCCCCACTCGCAATCTTACAATTCAAGATGGAGGAACCACGAGAACTTAAGATATGGAGGAAATCACTACCAAGCTCCACCCAAGGCTCAACATCAAATTCAGCCAAGAGGCCCATCTCTATCCGAGACAGTTCAGAACTTGACCAAGGAGCACAATAAGTTCAACGACGACTTTGAGAAGCTCAAGACAGAATGTCGAGGAGCTCTACAGTCACTAGCCAACCAGATCTCCAACTTGACCCAGACGACCATCAAGATGGACAACAAGCAAGGAGGACTGCCCTCCTAAGTCCAGTTGAATCCCAAGCCATGGGTCAACGTGGTGATTCTCAGGAACGACAAATTTTTACCTGAACGAGTAGTAGAAACTGCCAAAAAGATGGTAGAAACAGATGAGCTAGAAGTTGAGGAGGAGCAGGTCAAGATACCAGACCCAGAGGAGCCAATCAAGAAGCCTGAACCATAAAAGAAACTGGAGCTCAAACCTAGAGTCAAGTCGCCCAAGAAGGCTCTGGAGGAGAACATCTACTGCAAGCCACATTTCCCTAGAAGGTTGGCCAAGACTAAGGAAGGTGAACAAATTAAGGAACTACTCAAGGTATTCCAGAAAGTGGAAGTCAACATTTCACTTGTTACTGCACTGACGACTATGCCAAGATGTGCAAAAGTCCTGAAGGAGCTGTGTACGAAGAAGGTACAGTACCCTGGCAATACAAGATTCCTAGCCGGAGAGAATGTCTCTGCAGTGCTCAAGAAGGATCTGCCAATCAAGTGCGAGGATCCAGAGATGTTCTATATCCCTTGTGTGATCGGTAATACCAGTATTGACCAAACCATGCTAGACTTAAAGATAGGCCTACTGAAGCCATCCAGGGCCGAGATCTAGCTAGCAGACAAATCAAGTGTCTTCTCAGAAGGCATGGTGGAGGATGTCTTGATCAAGGTATAAGACTTAATTTTCCCTGCTGATTTTTATGTACTTTGCATGGGCAGCTCCACTGCCAAGAAACCTCTTATGCTTTTAGGATGACCATTCCTCAAGATGGCCATGACCTTGATTGATTGCGACATCGGGAAGCTGACTTACACGTATACTGGATAGACAGTGACTTTTGACATATACAAGGCAGAGCAACATGCTCCAGATGAGGAGATAATGGATTTTGTGGAATTCATTGACAAAGACATTGAGGAAATCTTGCCCCAGATTTTGAACAAAATGGAGGACGAATCATGCAATGAAGAGGGCAAAGAGGAAGAAGTAGCCATTGAGACGTATGTCCATGCAGTGGAGAATCAAGTCCCTAAATCACTCTCGATTAAAGGGAACCAGATGGAATCATCCATACTCAAATCACCAAAATTGGAGCTGAAGACCTTACCCAAGCATCTCAAGTATATTTACTTGGGCAAGGAGGAGACATTGCCAGTGATCATTAGCTTGGAGTTATATCAAGAAGAGGAAGATAGGATCCGAGATCTACTATGGAAATATAAGGAGGCCATAGGATGGACCTTAGCCGATATCAAGGGAATAAGCCCTACGGTATGCCAGCATCACATTCTTCTTGAGCAAGATGCGATACCAGTCAGAGATCCACAAAGGAAGCTGAATCCAGTCATAATGGAGGTAGTCAAGAAGGAGATTGTCAAACTCCTTGACATGGGGATGATCTATCCCATTTCAGACAGCCGAAGGGTCAGCCCGATCCACATGACAAGACTACAGATAGGATGGAGAGTTTGTATTGACTATAGGAAGTTGAACAAGGTGACCAGGAAAGACCACTTTCCACTGCTGTTCATTGACCAGATGCTCGAGCGGCTGGCAGGAAACAAATTCTTATGTTTCCTTAACAAATATTCATGATATATGCAAATATGGGTAGCGCTCGAGGACCAAGAGAAAACTAATTTTACTTGCCCCTTTGGAACTTTCATCTACCAAAGAATTCCTTTTGAGCTGTGCAACGCCCCTGAGACGTTCCAAAGGTGCATGATGAGTATATTCTCTAACCTCCTTCAGCACTGCATTAAGGTATTTATGGACAACTTCACTGTCTATGGAAGTAGCTTTGGCCAGTGTCTTGAGCACCTTGAGATGGTACTACAAAGATGTGTGGAGATAGGCTTGGTGCTCAACTATGAGAAATGTCACTTCATGTTCAAGGAAGGCATTGTGCTTGGCCATGTTATCTCTTAGAAAGGAATTGAAGTGGATCGTGCCTAGGTGGAAGTTAATGTCAAACTGTCATATCCTACCAATGAGAAGCAACTGTGGAGATTCTTTGGTCACGCGGGTTTCTATCGCCGCTTTGTGAAGGACTTCGCCAAGATAGTCCAAACGATGAACAAACTGATCTAGAATGATGTGCCCTGAGATTTCAATGAAGAATGAACAAGCTGCTCCAGATCTTGAAGAATCACTTGACCTCGGCACCAGTAATCAGACCACCCGAATAGGGATGCCCTTTGAACTAATGTGCGACGCAAGCGGCTATTCCATAGGAGCAGTGCTGGGCCAGAAGATTGGAAAGGAGAGCCATGTGATCTACTATACTTCGAAGACTCTTACCGGAGCCCAGATCAACTATACCACCACAGAGAAAGAGCTCTTTGTCGTAGTATTTGTCTACGAGAAGTTTTGCTCCTGTCTCTTCAGGAACAAGACAGTGGTCTACACGGATCACGCTGCTTTAAAGTATCTCATGGCCAAGAAGGATAACAAGTCACGCCTGATAAGATGGATCTTGCTACTACAGGAGTTTGACATCGAAGTGAAGGACAAAAGTGGAACCCAAAACCATGTGGCTGACCACTTGAGCAGGATCTTGAGGGAAGATGAAAATACCCCCCTCAATGAGAGATTTCCCGATGAGGATCTATACGGGATAGGCACGGCCGAGCCATGGTATGCTGACATAGTGAACTACATCATCACAAAGACTTTCCCGATGGAGCTTGACCAATACCAACAAGGAAAAATCAAGAAGCTGAGCGAGTCATTCATCTGGGATAACCCATATTTATGGAAGAAGCGTACTGACTTGATACTCCGAAGGTGCATACCCGAGGAAGAGCAATGAAGTATACTTGAGCATTGTCACGAGAGGGAATGCGGAGGATATTTTGGACCAAGACGTACGACAAGGAAGATCCTGGATAGTGGGTTTCACTAGCCCACAATCTTCAAGAATTGTTTTGAAAAGTGCAGGACTTGCGACCAATGCCAAAGAGAATTGAATATTTCCAAGAAAGACGAGATGCCCTTAATACCAGTCTTGCCAGCAGAGTGTTTTAACATATGAGACATGGATTTCATGGGTCCCTTAAAATAACTACAAATTTATACTCTTATTCTCATTTTTAGAGATAAATTTATCCTTTAAAAAGAACAAGACATAAAATTAAAATAACTACAAATTTAATATACTTCATATAATACTAAAATATAATGAGCTTGTATTATTACTAATCCAATTATACATTGCGGATAGCTTAACACTTAGTAAACTAGACACAAATTACGTATATTTTTTAAATGATGCAATATGAAAAATACACACATCTGTACGTTAAAAATGAATAATACTCTATAGAAAACATATGGAAAATAGTCAATGTTAATTAGTGTAAACTTACTAAATTACTCTTAATCAAAGTCATGTTTTCATGTTATTTTGTGTATTCTTCCCCATGATTGCTATAATATTATATTTGTTTTTAGTATTTAATATGAAATAATGACTTTGTATATATTTTTTGAAATTAATTATAATAGGAGAAAAAATAATAATATTATGTTTTAATTATGTTTTTATAGTGATACTTACACTGACATATACTACAATTTTTTTGTCTCATATATTACAGTTTAAAATGGTAGTCAATGAGCTCTTTTTAGGGGTGAGCAAAATTAATCGAATCCGAAAAATCAAATTAAACCAAATCGAAATATTAAATTTAGTTTTTTGGTTTAGTTTGATTTGGTTTTATTTTTTGATCCGAATTTTACTTTGATTTGGTTCAAATTCATACAAAATCAAACCGAAAATTCGAATTATTTTATGAGTATTATAATATATTTTTATTTTTATTAAATAAGTTTATTTTATCATATATATTTTTATTTTCTTTTTAATTATATCTTATCTTATATTTCAAAATATTAACTATTATGTAGGAAATTAAATGTAATACTTCAATATATTTTTTAATTTACAACAAATAGAATTATAATATTCAACAAATTATGTAATAATTGTTATATTCTTTGAAACTTGGAAAATATTGAAGTTACATTTACAATTTTTAATTATAAATTTTAATTTTAAACTTTTTAAAGTTTAAAACTTCTTTTTTAGTACATAAAAATTATTAAATATTGTTGGGAACCCTACAATGATATGATGGTTTTGATAATGTTATTC
>JAPKLX010000102.1:352056-406111 GCA_026898415.1 Leonotis leonurus
ACTTGAACCTTGAACAAGAAAACCTAAAAAGTTTTGAATTGGTGTATTCCCCCCCCCCCCCATACACCAATCTAGCTCTTTCGGGACCAACAAATATGTATATATAAAAATTATTAAATATGTATATGATTAGATTTTAATAATTAATTATTCTTAAACTTGAATGAAATTAGTTACTAAATAAAATATTTGGATAAACCAAACTAACTCGAACCAAACCGAAATAAATTTGGTTATTTTGGTTTGGTTTGGTTTTTTTTTAATTCGAATTATAATTTGGTTTGGTTCAATTTTTGGCAAAACCGAACCAAATACTCGAATGCTCACCCCTAGCTCTTTTGCTATAGTAATACTAAATGTAAGACTATATATGGTATGACTAGAATATTTGTGAGTAGTTTTATAATTTTTCGGGTTCCACGTGCGTTCTCTACTTGTTGTGTTGAAGTTGAAAACTATTTTTACTTTATCACTTAAAACACAGTCGCTATAGAAAAATCGTTCAATTTTTGAAAGTATTTGATGCTCAATCTTTTCATCCAAATTATATCAATGTTCCTTAATAAATTGTTTCATCAATGCTGATTTAACGGTATGATACAATCTTTTCTTTAAATAAGTATGCAAGTGTGTATTCGCTTGTCTGACATGTTATCCACTAATTGCTCGTCAATATAGAATTTATTTTATTTGACCAAAATAACAAATGGGTTCTCTAACAAATGAGATTTCTAAAACTAATAGAATCACATAATAAATTTTAAGATTTGAATCAAAACATTTCATTTGAATTTTCCCAACACCAACTACAAAAATAAATAAATAACAAGTCTTCCAAACAAACCCAAATTCGCACAAATTAAATTGACGCAACGTGTGTTGCAATCTTGAGCTCAACACCCACGGGACCTCTTTAATATCATTGAACCCAAATTTCATGAATGAGTCCATTTCTAACAATATTTTCTTGAATTTAGGGATCTTAGGCTGAATTTATAAGCTTATAAATTGTTTAGAAATTAAGCTCCATGAAAGTGTTTGACAAATTAAGCGTTGAGATTATAAAATGTAAAAATAAGTTATTAGAGCTTATAAGTTCAAAAAATTAGTTATATCTCAACTTATTTCTTCATAAATTTATAAGTTGCAACAAAATTACATAAATAACTCTACAATATTTTGTTATTCTCTTAATTACTCCAATAAAATCGCATATGAATGACTTAAAATGTCAAACAATTTATCATCTTATATGCTCTTTAAAATAGATTATAAGCTCATTTATCCAAATATTTTGACAACTTATAATCTCTTAGGGGGCGTTTACTTTGTACGATTAACATTATGTATGATTTAGTATTTAAGGGATTAAATGCATGATAGGATAATATTTATCAATCAATCCATTGTTTACTACAAAGGAATAGTAGAATGATTAAAGGTGGGATAAACATAATCTATTGTTTACTTTGATTGATTAAGTAAGGATTAAATATAATTTGACGAAATTATCCTTATAATTTTAAAGCCTTGAAATTAATTATAATTACACTCTCCATCTCCCCCATTAATAGAGGTGTTAATCGATTTGGTACCGAAAAAGTGCACCTTTTTATAGGGTTTCAATCAATTCCGTGTCGATTTTTTAGTCTCAAAAATCGATTACGGAACCGGTTTGAAAAAAATAATATTATATTTCTAAAATATTAATATTTAAGTTAATAATAATTTGAATAAATATTTTATAAAAATATTTCAATATAAATATATTTAAACTCAACTTGGTAATATTTTATCAAATATAAAATTTTTATTTTTAATAAATATAAAATTGAAAAGTGAAGTGAAATAATTAGAGTTTAGAGATGGAGGGATGAAGGGTTTATTTGTCATTTTAATGACAATCATTTATCTTGATTATCGTGATTGTTTCAATCACACCCATTTTGGGAGGATTAAAATTAGAAGAAACCAACATAAAGGTTTAAAATAATCAAGGGCCTTGAATTATCCCACAATTTTTATCCTTTAAAGTAAATATAGGATTAGGTTGGATTAATTTTATTTATCCCATTTAATCATGCAAAGTAAACATGACCTTAAAGTATAATATATTATAAATTCTTTAAAATAAGTTTAATTAATCATCATCGCTCTAGCTCTAGCTCTAGTGATCAAATCAATGGGAAATTAAATTGGGTCTTGAAACTCCGAGCTGTGGGGTGCGTCAAAGCAAAAGAGGAAACCTCATCCAAATTTATTTTATTTTCTTTTGTTTCCTATTTTTTATTTTCTATGTTATTCATTGTTTTGGAATTTTTTTTTTGGTTATTTATTGTTTTGAATTTGGAGTATGATTTAATTGAAAATTCTATGTATATGTTTTGATTCTTTGATGTTTTTATTTCTAATTCTCTCATTTTAACAATGTAATCAATCTCCTTTAGTTAGTTAATATTAATTTATTTTATTAAATATTTATTTTCAACTTTCAATCGAAAAAATATAAAATATAATAATTCAGGAGCCACAAACCAAGAGTTCTGATAGTAGTATTTTATATGAAGCTTCTAAAAATGTGTGGACTCCACAAAATATTTAAAACATTACAAGGAAATTATGAAAACCGGAAAAGCGGGAGAGCTATGCTACGAGTATATTATAGTACAAATTAAAAAATTTAGCACTACTTTAATGAAAATTGTATATTCTGTTACAATTATTCTTTTGTTTAAAAAATATAACAAGTACAACCTTAACAGAATTTATTTTCATTATATGGTCAACAGATTATTAAGTTTCTTTATATTGAGTTAAAGTGTATTGACTATTTACCGCTACATTAAAATTATACTTAATTCTCATGTACTGAAACACATTTCTTAAAGAGAAATATATATTATTAATTAACAGATTTTCAAATTAGATTATTAATTAACAGATTAAGTTTCTTTATATTGAGATACAGTCTATTGACTATTTATCGCTACATTAAAATCATATTCCATCTGTCCTATTATGAATATTTATATTTTTTAGTTCGTTTCACTTAAAGTGATTATTTTTTCAAAAAGAAAAAAATATTTTAAAAATACTAGTTTTTTTAAATACAATATTTTTCTTTAATTTTCGTATCGAATCTCAGTGAGCACTTTTATCGGAACAGAGTGAGTACTTAGTTCATCACATGTTCTCCGACACATTTCATAAAAGGAAATATATTATTAATTAAAGGTAAATAGATTATTAATTAACAAATTTTCAGTTCGGTGACGATACAATTTATCTCCGGAAAGCTTCAATCAAGAACGGCTTATTCCTTAAGAGGTTCCTAGTGTTGTTGGATCTCGTTTCAGGCTTTCGCATCAACAAGGAAAAATCTCAAGTGATAGCTATTCGAGTTGAATATGGCATTATGAGCGATATTGCAAATATTCTTCATCTCCATTTTAATTATTTGGGCCTTCGTGTGGGATGCGATCACAAGAAAGCAAGGGATTGGACGTATATTGTCGAGAAAGTGAAAAACAGACTTAATAAATGGAGCAATCTGAAGATCTCGTTAGGCAGCAAAATAACATTGGTTCAAGTGGTGCTCTCGTCTATCCCGTTGTATGCACTCTCTGTGTTTCGGACGTCTGGTAATGTGTTGAAAAAGCTGATTTCACTTCAACAAGGCTTTCTTTGGGGGAAGGTGGATACGACTCGTAAGCTGGTGTGGGCTAAGGGGGATATCCTCTCGAAAGCAAAAAAAGAAGGGGGCGTTTGGTACTAAGGATTTGGAGTGTTTCAACAAAGCCATATTGGGGAAGTGGGCGTGGAGAGCTATGAAGAATAGAAATGCGCTATGGGCGGAGATTGTTGTTGTTAGAGGGATGATGGGAGAGGGCGAGGGGTTGAGCGGTGCTGACATCTTGGATTCCACCATGTTCGGTAGAGGGTGGTGGGGAGACATCCAAAAGAGCTTCAGAGATAAGAGAGGGTGTTGGTTTGAGGGCCCGGTGGAGAGGAAATTGGGGGATGGTAGGGAGACTTTCTTTTGGCATGATAAATGGGTGGGTGAGGAGTCGCTTGGTAGCACATTCCCGCGACTGTACGAGCTATGTTTAAACAAAAATTGTTCGGTGGCTGATGAAATGCTATAGATTGAAAATAGGCAGAATTGGGGGGTCGGGTGGATGAGAGAGTTGAGAGAGTGGGAAAAGAAAGACCTTAACTGTTTATTTGAGTTGATTTTGTGCATGTCCCTTTGGCCAAATTTGACGGATAGATGGATATGGAAGGTTGAGTCGAGCGGTGAATACTCAGTTCGTAGTGGATACAAACTCTTAATGGATAGAAAGGAGAGCGTGGAGAGAAGCCCATCGGTACACTGTAAGTTCATTTGGAATTCAGTAGTTGCTCCAAAAGTTCAAGCAAGGCATGGAGATTGGTGTTCAGGAGAATTGCTATCAAGGTGGAACTGGAGAGAAGGAGTGTGTTGTCGCCTAACATGTCGACTTCTTGCCCACTATGTAATGGTGCCTAGGAGACTATCAACCACTTGTTCGTAGAGTGTCGACTTTCGTGGATGCTGTGGAGCCGCTGTTTGGAATGGATCAGTGTTAAAGCCTCACTCCCTAATGATGTCTCGACCAACTTCAATCAATTTTGTTCCTTACTGAAAGGTAAGAATTTTAATCATGTTTTGCCTGTGATTTGAGAATGTGTTGTTTGGGTGATTTGAAAATATAGAAATGTGATTGTATTCGATAATGGGAGTGAAACATTGATCGGGCGATAAGGGATATTAAATCCATGATTTGAAGTTGGGTTATTAGTAAGAAAGTTTGAAGTTTGGGTTATTAGTAAGAAAGTTAGCCACTGCCATATTGGGCAATATTTCAGGTTGTGGTGTGCTAATCTCTTACCTGTTGTCTAGTCACTCTTGTTTTGTGTGGTTAGCTTGTTATGTCGGTCGTACGTTTCATTGTTATGTTGATGACATTTCTTATGCCTACTATAATACTATTTTTCTCCTATAAAAAAACAAAATTTAAGTATAGCAATAAAGATAAAGAGAAATAGGTTTTTAATTAGATGCATATTAAATTAAACATATTTTAAAATTAGATTATTATGGAGACTTTTTTTTTTAATTATGTGCATGCCTAAGACAATACTAGCATATTATGTAGTAATTGTTTATAATTATGTGCATGCCTAGTGCTGGAATATAGTTAATTGGTTAGGTATATATATCAAACTTCCATTTATTTCTTTAAAATTTAATCAATATATATTTTGTAAGCTTTATGAATGCAGCATGATAGAGGTCTATGCTTAGATTATTTTAATTTGATCGATCAACATATTTTAGGATTTAAAAATTCTTTTAAAATAATTATGTTATCCGCAACGGGCATAGCTTAATATGCCCACGATTGAGGTGACATGTCATATAAATAAATAATAAATTTTTAATAAAAAATTATTAATTTTCACTATCCGACTAGAATTTATTGATTATGATAAATATTAATATTTGTTTTATATAAAATAATAAATAAAAAATAAAAAACTATAATAATTCATATAGTTATATAGCATTACGTGACATTATCACGTTAGCCGTGAATATGTTAAGTTGTAACATGTCATGGACGAGTGGCCCCAACAAATATTTTGTGAATATGTTGAGGTTATTGATTGATACAATTTCTTAAAGTCAGGCTACCTAATCCTAATGTCATGCTAATGAGTAATATTTGTCAATGGTAGTAATATTTTTTAAATGATCTTAAAGTCTGTGTTATATCTTAAACCAAATCCATACCAAAATCACTTATTTACTTGGTACATTGACAATATGAATTTTGGTGGAACTCAAATTCAAATCACATTTATACCTTTATAATGTGTGATATTATATGCAAATTAAATAAATTTGGAGCAACCTAGCTACTATAATATAAATTATTAAATAAAAAAAAATGCAAATTCAAGAAAAAAGTAACTATAAAAAATAAATGAATTAATGAACCCTACTTAACATTTGTACAATCAAAACTAAATCACAAGATACTGAAATTGAAGGTACTATTTTTTTGACAATATAGGACATGGGAATGAGAGTGCTCAGAGTGGCATAGATCTACATATGTGCATAAATAAAATTAAAAGTATAGTATTTGAATAATCATTACTCATTTTGACTAGTAAAACAGTATGACCAGTTGTAGTTAGTGCTTATCTAGAGTTGAATTATTTTTAATGTATTTTAAAGTTCCCTAGCGGGACAGAATAAAACACTTGACAACGAATATAATAGAAAAATAAGACCCGATTTCGATTAACATTGCGTGACAAGAAAAATCCGGACAATTTTTTATTTCTCAAATATTAAATTATGTAATGGTCAAGAAATGAATACCGCATAAAAATAATTCAGTTACCTCTCTGTAACTAGATTGTCAACAGTCAACCATCTATAGCACATATTTTTAATTCAACAAAAAGGAAAAAGAGAATATTTTAATGAAACCGTATCCTGCTCCCGCGCGTTTCATGGCTTACATCAATTAAATTATATGTCTATTTCGATTATGTGTATCTTTTCTTCTTTTTTTAAATTTAAATATCTACGAATACAGATATTCTTGTCCCTACAATTTAGCATTATGCCATTTCGCACTGCATTTTCTTCACATTGGCGATGAGTGTGAGCATGATGCAATGCCTTACCTCACGATACTCAACCCCCCCCCCCCCCCCCCCACACCCACCCCCTCCTGCAGCAGGAATTCAACATAATTGAAGAAGTTTATATATATGTACCATCTAAACCGCTGAGAGTTCCAGTTACTGAGCCTCAAATTCCATCAGATTTGGCGTTGCAGAATAATAATGCAGATTTAGAGAGAGACGAAGAGAAATGGACAGCTTTATCGGCAGAGACGAGATAGAGTCGTTCAGGTATGAGCTAGCGGAGATAGGCAGAAGCCTGAGATCGTCACTACGCCGCCGCTCATCGAGCTTCCGGAGCGATTCCGTTTTGAGTTCCGTTGTTGCTGATGAAGTAGTTTCCCAGTGGGCGGAAATCGATAGATTGCCGACGTTCGAACGGTTGAGATCTTCGATCTTCGACGAAACTGCAGGAGGCAGTGAGGATGGAATCGGCGGGAAAAAGGTGGTTGATGTTAGAAAGCTTGGAGCGCCGGAGAGGCGTTTGTTCATTGAGAAGCTTATCAAGCACATAGAGCATGATAACCTTCGTCTTCTGCAGAAAATCAGGAAAAGGATGGATAGGTGAGATTTTTGTTAGTCAAAGTGTACTATGATTCTGATGTTATTTTGCCATCATGTTGATTACTGAAGGTGATTGATCAATGAAGTCAATGTCTTAAGATTCCGAATTTTGTGGTGCAGAGTTGGTGTTAAACAGCCTACTATCGAGGTTAGATATACTAACTTATGCATAGCAGCCGAGTGTGAGGTTGTTTACGGAAAGCCTCTACCAACTCTTTGGAACTCTATCAAAAGCATGGTTTTGGTAAGTTTTGCCTAGTTTTGTAGACACAGTACATATCAGATTCTTTGCTCGAGAAGAATCAGTAGGGTTGCTAGTTAGAAACAAATTGTTCCTGATTTCCCGTTTAAAATCTCTTCACTAATTCTCGTCACAGATTATTAGTTATTGCGAACAACGAGCCACCTGGTCATTAAATTAGGCCTATTGGAAATGCATGTTGGGCTCTTTGTTTTCCTTCTATCCATTTTCATTCGAGTTTAGGCTGTTTAACTGTTGATATTGAACAAAGGAGAAAAGAGAACGAGAAAATAACAATTTATGTGATTTTGATGTTTCGTATCTTCTGCATCAAATTAGAAAAACAAAGACTTCAATGTCGAGAGCCTAATCTGGAATAACATGTTCACTTTTTGATTGACAGAGTGTCACCAGGCTTCCCTGTCTGCCAACACAAGAGGCCCATGTAGACATCATTAAGGACGTCAGTGGCATCATTAAGCCTGGAAGGTAAAGTGAAAAAGCTTTTAATGCCGTTCTATGTTACTATGATTGACTTATACTCGCCACCGCTATAGATACTGTTTTAGCTCTATCCGATATCTTCCCTTAATCAAATTACCAGTCCTTTGTGTCTTACCCTTTGCATGTCAGTTTAAGGACTCTTGCTTTCAGGGTTGAAAATTTCAGTTAATAGACTGGATTCAAATTATACTGATTGCCCAGAAGCTCCAAGTGGTTTTTCTCTTTCTTTTCGCGCTATCACAAGTCTGGATACAGTAATAATTGCCACAACTCTTGTGTGCCATTATTTTGCAAGAAATAACCGTATCAGCTTACTATTTTGTAAAACCAACATTGCAGTACTCTATTACAGTAACTTCAAAATTTTAATTACAGCAAATTCCTATCCCCATCACGGCTTTTCCATTCATCTTCAGATTTTACGATTAAAGCATATGCTGGTGAGCTTATTGGTAAATGTTTATTCTAAGAAACGTATACTAATGAATTTCTGACGGCTAAAGAGAACCATATTCATTATCCTCAAGGACTTATATGGTGCTGAGAATGATGCCATCACTTATAAACTATCTTCTAGAGCTTCACCATATATCATCTCAGTGACAGAGGCAAACCGTCAAGTTCTACTCATTAAATCTGAAGTTAAGATTGTCTTGCTCAGTTCTCATATAGTCATATATAATGTTGGATCTTTTGTTACAGAATGACTCTACTACTTGGTCCTCCAGGGTGTGGAAAGACTACCCTTTTGAAGGCTTTGTCAGGAAATTTAGAGAATACGCTTAAGGTACTTACTGTTTATACTTTCCTTTTGTCGAAAATTTTAAATAGCATCTGGAACTAGCTGTGGTACATAACATGTTGGTTTACTATGCTACAACAGGTTTCTGGAGATATCACGTACAATGGATATAAACTTGATGAGTTTGTACCGCAGAAAACTTCAGCTTATATAAGCCAATACGATTTGCATATCCCTGAAATGACTGTAAGGGAAACACTTGATTTTTCAGCTCGATGTCAGGGAATTGGTAGCAGAGCAGGTATGATATTTAAATGAGTAAACTCATATTTCAGTTTTAAACTATTTTTCGTTCATAAAGGCGTGAATTTGATATGCCGTTTTCCTCTAAAGAAATCATGGCTGAGGTCAGCAAAAGAGAGAAAGAAGCCAAAATTGTTCCTGATCCAGATGTAGATACTTACATGAAGGTACGTAATAGGTACTCATATGGCATTTCGGCTTTCTAAATCCATAAACTATGTTGATGAGGGCATGATTAAACTGAAACCAAGTGAATTTTAATACATTGAAAATGTGAAGTTGTTTCTCTGAATGAACCTGATGAAACTTATCAAGAAAAAATATTAAGAAAATCAAAACTCCTAGCAACTGATTACAACCAAATTTTCACTGACATGAAATGCAGCAACTGTTGAATCCTCACCAGAAACTCATTTGATTACGACTGCTTGAATTTAGATAACCGACACTCTAGTTTTCCTTGATTAGTTAAATGGACCATAATATCAATCTTTAATGTGAATTTTTTAGGGCACCTGCTTTTTTTATTGATCATTTACCACCTTTAATAAATTCTGAGAGCAGGAAATAAAATATTAAATCAAAGTTGAGGTTGCAGCCAGAACAATTGCTCCATACAGAAGTACTTGATTTCCTTCCTGTCTACAACATAATATTTTGATCTATCTTTCAGTTTTTATTATAGAAAATTTTACGTCCTAATTTGTGCATCATTGTGCAGGCAATTTCTGTAGAAGGACAAAAGACTTCTCTTCAGACAGACTACATTTTAAAAGTACTTTCAGCCTGATTAAGTAAATTGTCTTTTGTACATTTCTTAAATGGTGCACGTGTGTTTGAAAGTTTTTATGTTCTTAGATTCTTGGTGTTGATATCTGTGCTGACACACTGTTTGGAGATGCCATGAGAAGAGGCATATCTGGTGGCCAGAAGAAGAGACTTACTACGGGTAATTCCAATGCCAATACTTTCTGTTATCTCTCAGAAGACGCACAATGTTCCAGGATTATATCAAGCTTCAAACCTTAGAATAACCATAATTGTAACCTAATCTGCATATACATTATTTAAAAGGAACAATTACATGCAGGTGAGATGATAGTTGGACCAACAAAAGCCTTATTTATGGATGAAATCTCAAACGGTCTGGACAGCTCAACCACGTATCAGATAGTTTGTTGTCTTAAACAACTTGCACATATAGCAGATGCTACAGTACTTGTTTCACTTCTCCAGCCTGCCCCAGAAACGTTTGATCTCTTTGATGACGTGATTTTGATGGGAGAGGGAAAGATTGTCTATCATGGACCCCGGAGTGATGTCCTGGAGTTCTTTAGAAGTTGTGGATTTAGGTGCCCCGAAAGGAAAGGAGTGGCTGATTTCCTCCAAGAGGTAAGACCATCAGATAGTGCTAAAATAATTATACTTTCTTTCCTTTTAAGAAACAGTAATCAAACTATTGACTGGTTTTCCCAGGTTATATCTAAGAAAGATCAAGAACAATACTGGAAGGATACACAACAGCCTTACATTTACATGTCAGTTGATATGTTTGCGAGGAAATATAAGGAGTCTGTGCATGGAAAAAAGCTTACTGAGGAACTTTCTGTGCCATTTGATAAGCCGAACAGCCACAAATCTGCTATTAGTTTTAGTGTGTATTCTCTTCCCAAATGGACTCTTTTCAGAGCTTGTATGTCGAGAGAGTTTCTTCTCATGAAAAGAAATTCTTTTCTGTATGTTTTTAAATCAGTTCAGGTTAGCCAAATTATTTTCAAGATCACTGAAAATTCAATTTGCACTTTCTATCTCATGGATTTGCTAACTTTCTGAAGTATCATCATTATCTGCAGCTCTTCCTCATTGCTACTATAACAATGACTGTATTCCTGAGGACGCAGATGAACGTTGATCTTGTCCATGCAAACAGTTACTTGGGAGCTCTATTTTATTCTCTCATCATTCTTCTTTTCGATGGAATGCCAGAGCTCTCCATGACTATAGCAAGGCTTCCAGTTTTTTACAAGCAAAGGGACTTGCACTTTTACCCTGCTTGGGCATATGCGATTCCAGCAACCATCTTAAAAATCCCTATGTCATTGATGGCAGCTGGAGTGTGGACATCCCTTACTTATTATGTTATTGGGTATACCCCCGAAGCTGGGAGGTTAGTATAGTACCAGATGAAATGATCGAAATATAAAATGCTGCATACTTTGTCTTTGATTCGTAACACATGATGTTGGATGCTCACCATTTCCCAGGTTCTTCCGCCAGATGATTCTAATATTTACTCTGCACATGACCTCAACATCAATGTTTCGATTCCTGGCAGCTACCTTCCGGACTGCGGTTGCATCAACAACCGCTGGAAGTTTTACCATATTGTTTTTGATGTTATTTAGTGGCTTTATAATTCCACAACGTGAGTTATTTTTTAAGACATAGCCAATTTAGTACCCTTCATGCATTTAACACAACGTTCTGAAGACAAAATGGCTTTTGCAGCATCCATGCCAGTTTGGTTGAAGTGGGCGTTTTGGGTTTCTCCTCTGTCGTATGGGGAGATAGGCCTTTCATCCAATGAGTTTCTTGCTCCAAGATGGCAAAAGGTGACTGCATCGCGATCCTATAAACTTCACAGAAACTCTTGCTAGCCTACTTTATTATGATTTAAAAGTTTAAAACTCACAACTTCATGATTATTCTTTGATATTTCAAGATTATTGCTTGGATTTCCTCTTATATTAGGGGAGCTTTCTCACTTTTTATGTCTCATTATCTTCGTAGGAGCTGACTGGAAATACAACCATTGGACATCAAACACTTGAAAACCGAGGGCTAAACTTTGATGCAAATCTCTTTTGGATATCAGTAGGTGCCTTGATCGGGTTTACAGTGTTCTTCAACATTGGATTTGCCTTGGCTTTAAGTTACTTAAAACGTAAGAATATTATTTAAACATTACAAATGAACCCATGATTACATACTGTACTAATTAATTCCAAATGCATGCACCAGCTGCTGGTTCTCGTGCTATTATTTCTAGTGACCATATCTCAAAGCTACAAGGTAGTAAAGAAATTGATCAAAAAGCTGATACAAAAGACCATCCCAAAGTTACTCCTCCTAGAACCAGTGAAAAAATTCACAAAGGTTAGTCATTTTCCCCTTCATCTATTTCATAATGGTATGTACATGACTTAGAATTGGAAACCACACTTTATATGCTTTTCATACTGCTTGAGAATTTCTTTCTGCAGATTCAATGGTATTACCCTTTGAGCCCTTAAGTATAGTATTCCAAAATGTACAATACTATGTCGAAACCCCCATGGTAAGTCTGGAACTATTCGAACATGAATTTCTGTAGAGATATAAAGAACACTAAACTAACTGCTCAAATTTGCTGTTGCTTCCTTTCTGGCCATGAAGGAGCATAGTCAAACTCAAAAAAGGCTTCAGATTCTTCGTGATATCACCGGTGCTTTCAGACCTGGTGTTCTCACAGCACTCATGGGTGTCAGTGGTGCTGGGAAAACAACACTTCTCGACGTACTTTCTGGAAGAAAAACGAGTGGTACCATTGAAGGAGAAATAAAAATTGGAGGGTATCCCAAAGTCCAGAGTACATTTGCTCGGATTTCAGGTTACTGTGAACAAACTGATATACATTCTCCACAAATTACTGTGCAAGAATCGGTTATTTTTTCAGCTTGGCTACGTCTTGATCCACATATTGAGGCAAAGACAAAAAATGTATGGTAGCATATACTGAAGCTTTGTCATTTCCAGTTTTAGCAGCAAATGATTCAATTTTCTTTGGAAATCTAATAGGATTTTGTGAAAGAAGTCCTTGAAACCATAGAGCTTGACAGCATCAAAGATGCATTAGTAGGCTTGCCTGGTGTTGATGGTTTGTCAACTGAGCAAAGGAAGCGGCTGACAATAGCTGTCGAACTTGTTGCTAATCCCTCAATTATCTTTTTGGATGAACCTACAACTGGATTGGATGCCAGAGCAGCAGCCATTGTTATGCGGGCAGTAAGGAATGTGGCAAATACTGGAAGAACCATTGTTTGCACCATTCACCAACCGAGCATTGACATTTTTGAAGCATTTGATGAGGTAAGAAGCGATGTTGAATTGGCTTTCCATTTATGAAATATAATTACCAGAGATATTATTTTTAATTTCATGTACTGGAAAGGATGTATGAGTTCAAGTGAGGTTGTAGAGGTGGTTAAGGTCTTGATTGAGCATTGGATAATCCTGTTTTGCTATTGCTAATATATCATTGTACACCTAGTTATTACTATTGAAATCTGGAGGTCGCGTGATCTATTGTGGGCCTTTAGGTCAGCATTCTTCTGAAATAATTGAATATTTTGAGGTACGTCTTCCCTTGCTACTTCTATATTTTTCTCTGCGTTGTTTATTGATCTCAATATATATGTATCCAATATTAACTTTATGGATTTAATTTTCACAAAAGGCCATCCCTGGTGTGCCAAGTATCAGAGATAATTACAATCCAGCTGCGTGGGTGTTGGAGGTCACTTCTACTTCCTCAGAAGCTGAACTTGGTGTAGACTTCGCTGAGCTTTACAAGAATTCCAGTTTGCACGAGTAAGACCAAGAATAGCATCTTCAGGGAAGCTAGTCATGCTAAATATATTCGTAATATCAACTTATTTGTTTTCTTGGTGAAGGAAAAATGAAGCACTTGCTAGGAAGCTTAGCATACCACCTGCAGGATCAAAAGATCTGAAGTTCTCAACCCGCTACCCGCGGAGTGGTTGGGAACAATTCAAAGCTTGCCTCTGGAAGCAGAACTGGTCTTACTGGAGGAGTCCTAACTACAACTTGATGCGCTCGATTCAAATGATTGTTGCAGCTTTTCTTTACGGCCTGGTGTTCTGGAATCAAGGAAAGAAACTGTAAGTTCCTGCAAAGCCTAACACTGTTCTGCAAATTAAGCCTTTAGTCAGTTATGTAGCTCCTGCATGAGATGGAGAACCTTCAAATATTTTGGTAGGAGTTAGTATATAAAACACACTACCTTACTAATCAAGAAAATTGAATCCATCTTGGAATCATATTTCGGACATTATGGTGGTGTTTGGTTTAGTGGATGCGATTGATTAGATTGATTCGATAATCACCTTTAAATTTCTCTCTTCTTATCCATAATTCTTCATTTTTTACCTCTCCCCACCCCTTCTTATTCCCCCATAATCACTCAAACTAGTGATTATACAATCCCCATCAAAATTGGAGTGATTACATTCCTCTCATAGAAAAATTAGTCGTGCCTGAAACCTAATGATCTTTATGAATTATGACCCCGAACTTTAACGACCTTACTAAAAAGTTCCATAAATGTCCCATATCCGAAATTCTGACACCAAAATGTTAAAAACAACTTCTACACACCCATAATTCATGTTTAATTGTAGCATATAGTAAACATGAACTTTTAGCAAAGTTCTAGGCTCTTTTACGAATAAAACGAAGTTGATATATTTGGAGAAATCACACAAGTTGGGATCACAAACTTTTTGTGGTGTACTAGCAGAAGTAACGATTAAGATATAACATGTGCCTTCCAATTGTCTTGTAAACGTTCACTGCTTGCGTTAACAGACACGATCAGCAGAGTCTATTCACTTTGCTGGGTTCAATGTACGCCTCCACACTATTCTGCGGTATAAACAATTCCTCTTCAGTTCTGCCCTATGTTAGTACAGAGAGAAATGTCCTCTACAGAGAAAGATTCGCTGGCATGTATGCTTCTTGGGCGTATTCAGCCGCGCAGGTATGACGATTCAATCTTGAAGTCAATATCTATGGTTGGTGAATATAAATTGAATACAACAAGTCATATATATTTGATAAAATTGTGCAGGTGGTTATCGAGATTCCATATCTGTTGGCACAAGCAGTTGTGTTTACAGCCATCACGTATCCGATGATCGGATACTACTGGAGTGCATTTAAGGTCTTCTTCTTCTTCTACACTATGTTCTGTACGCTGCTGTACTTCACTTACCTTGGAATGGTGTTGATTTCCATAACACCAAGCTTCCCAGTAGCTGCCATTTCACAGACTGCCTTTTACACACTGCTCAATCTCTTTGCTGGCTTCTTGGTCCCTCAATCGGTTAGTTCAACTCTCTCTCCAACCAACTCATGAATACAATAGTACGTAAGAAAATAGAAGTAGCTAACTTGTTCTGATATTTTTTGATATATTTACATACTAATACTACTAAAATGTATAGACACGCAATTTGATAGCATAAATATGGTTGATTTATGTATAGCAAATTCCGAGGTGGTGGATCTGGTTATATTACATAACTCCTACATCATGGTCGTTAAATGGGATGCTTAATTCACAATTTGGAGACATCGAAGAGGAGATTATGGTATTTGGAGAAACCAAAACAGTAGCAGCCTTTATCAAAGATTATTTTGGATATGAACACAATCTTCTACCTCTTGTTGCTGTCATGTTGATTTTGTACCCTATCATTTTTGCTTCAATTTTTGGAATTTGTATTTCCAAGTTGAACTTTCAAAGGAGGTAGTATACATAATACATTAGTAGTACTGTACACCTTTTACGTGCAACCAGGCGATATTCGATTTGTATAATAACTTTATATCAATAGTTGGGGTATGCTTTTGTAACAAATTTAAATTTTTATAAAGTATTACTTTTTGACATAAAATAGTGTGCAACTTGCGGAGATTCAACGGATATTACTTTAAGTTGTAATTTATATATAAGTAATATTTTATTTTAACAAATTATTTTAAATAAATGTTATATGAAAGATCATATCATTGATGAAATCAGTATTAACTCTATTTTAAAATGAATTTAGATCTTTATTTTGTAATATATAGATAAAAATCAAAAAAATTAATATTGACTTTCAAATAAATTTATTTTAATAATATCATTACAAATAAATGAAATTTTTTATAACTTTATATTAAATTTAATATAAAATTTAGTGTTAATTATACAAACTAGCCAAAAAATATTGTAAAAGACAAATAATAGCCTCAAACATAAAACTATTTAAAATTCTAGCCATTTTAAATGTAAATTACCATAAATACCCTTCTATTTAAATTTAATTGTATGAATGGTACGAATGGTATGAACGGTTTAAATAATATTCATTCATACGACTCATACGCACATACAGTTTAATAAAATTAAGTATTACTTATGAATTGTACGATTCCATAGAATTCATACGATTTATACTCAGAAATGTAAAATATAATTATAAGGGTATTTTAGAATAAAAAATTTGTAAATGACTATAATTTAAATATTATTTTATTGGTGGCTATTATTCTTTTTTTACAATCTTTTTTGGCTATTTTTTATAATCACTCTAAAATTTAATATTTTTAAAGTGATATGTTTCGACAAATAATTGTAAATAAGTGTTGATTGAAAAATCTTCTTATTGAAGAGACCAAAATAGTTTTATTCTTAAAAAAGAAAAATTCATTCAGTCCGTTAAAGTTGATTTTTTTTTTGGGTCTCTCTCCATTAAAGTTGACTTGTTTTCATAAATAACAGACAAACCTACTTTATCAATACAAAGTGACTAATAGTTTAAATCATAATTTGCAAATTTAAATTTTAAATGAGTTAAATAGCAAATAAGACCCTACTGTTTATATTTGCGGACCAATTTAGACTCTAAAGTTAGGATTGTAGCTGCCACAACACTAACGTTCAATAATTGTAACAACATTTAATTATATTTTCAATATTTTTTAAATTTAGTAATTTAAAGAAAAAAAAACAAACATAATTAATTAACATTAAATGGTTAATTATATTCAAAATTTTACGAACGAATTATATTTATTTAACATAACAAAAAATTATATATTTATCATAATCCAATAGTTGAAGCTACTAATAATTTAAATTTCTCTGTTATTTTGTAAATATTTTAATCTAAACATATATTATTTTTATTTTAGTTTATCCTATATCATTTTACATAGACATGAAAGATAAAGATTTATGGATAATTTGAAGGAAAAAAATATAACAAATACAAAACAAATATTATGTGAACTATATTATTTAAAAACACATGCTGCTCAGTGAATATATTATTAAGATATTTTTAATGTCTACTGTTTTACATGATTTTGTTGTGTTTTTAGTCTTTTTGTCGAGTCTAGTTGAGTCATCTTTTAGTTTATTTTTCATTGTTTTAAGTTCGTTTTTATGCCGAGGTTGTGTGTTCTATTGTACCGTTTGATATGTGCAAAAAAAGAGTAAAAGGACAAAGAAATGAAGTCGAGGAAGCCAGACAGGAGCTTGCTAGGAGTTACGGGCAGAAGACGAGAGGAGAAAGAATGCGAGAACAGGGCAGAATGTGAAATTGTTATGTCTTGCGCAATAATTTTGTTTTTGCCGGTTTTCCTTCGTTACAACTCAGATTTTGGATCCGTTTGCGACTACGGACTCCTATCAAGACGAGCTTTAATCCCATGCGTTCAAAATTTTTTGTATTTTGCACAGGCCAGCGGTCGCTGGGCCTGTGCTGCAACAAAATCAGAGACTGACACCCAGCACTCGCCGCGCGCGATCTGATCTCATTTTTTTTTTCATATTTAAAGCCCTTTTTGGGCGTAGACTTGGGGGACCATTCATTATTTTCCATTCTAAAACCCTAAAAGCCACTTTAGACTAGTTTTCTTTTGTATTTCGTCTCGAGAGGAAGGATTGAGGGCGAGTTTGACGTTCAATCCAAGATTCTTTCTTAGTAAGTTTTATTTAATTTTTCTTTGATTGTTTGAATGGATTGATTTTTCATTCTCTACCTAAGGTTTAGAATTTCTTTAATTATTTATTAATTGCTCTTCGATTCATGTTCTTGATTAAACTTGTGCTTAATTGAATTGAATGTTTGATCATCATTTAATTCCCATAAATTCTAGATGAGATTGAGAAATAATTCTACATTGGACTTAGGGTTTAATAAAAAAATAATTCTAAATCAGAAACGTATGAATTGTAATTCATTTTTTATTTATGATTTTCCTATTGTGTGATTCGAATACGTATGTTAGAATTGCGGCTTAGCTATCGAATATGAAAGTTAGTAATTATGTAACTCTAGGAAATCATTAATTAACTGCGAATCATTGTTCATAATTGTGGAATTCTTATTAGGGTGATCTAATACGCGAGTCATGGTTGTCGTCTAATTATGAATACGTAATTGATTAATTAAACTAAATTTTAAGAAGCCCTTGATGAATGAACAATAGCATGATAGAAGCATGATTTAATTGATTATAGATTTTATGTACTCTAGGCCCTTAGTCTGGAATCCCACCATTTTATTATTCTTGTTATTTACTTTATTTCTTATTTCTCATGCTTTATTTTGATTAGAGTGTTTAAGATTTTCCTTTTATTTATTTTAATAACACTTAGGATTAGAATCGTCCTGCTAAGCTTTCCATCGAGATTCGACCGGGATTAATTTGTCACGTACAACAGACCTCGTATATTTGCGAGAACCTACCGTGCACATTTTAGGTTTAACATACACATTAACATATAATATTCGTTATACTTTTATCGGTAGACAATTTTATTTTTAAGAAAATGATAAGTTATATATATATACAAATATATACTAATCGTACTAACTAATCAATAAATACCATAAATCATATACTTCATTTGTTCCAATATTCTTGACCCTCTTATTTGTAGTACGCAGACCAATAAACACACACAACTGCAACATTGAAACAATGAGCCCTTACTAACTTTTTACCATTTTTGGAAGAGAGCCAACAATATTAGGACATCCCGAAGTAGAAAAAAGGGTCATGAATATTGGGACAGATGGAGTATTAAAGATATTTGAAATTATAAATATTATAAATAATAAAAAAAATACTAATTAAACTGAGTAGCAAAAAGAACCTTAATGATTGCACTCTTGGAGCAATTCAAACCCTAAAGTTGGGTCAAAATATGTTAATTTTGCTATAATTATTGAACTTTAGGGCTGTGGCAGCCCCAACCCTGACTTTTAGGTTCTAAATTGGTCCGTAAGTATAAACATTAGGGTCGTATTTGCTACTTAACCCATTTTAAAATAACTCATTACATATAGGTGTTACATAAAATGTTGTCTCATTAGTGAAGTTGGCATAACTATATCTAAAAAGGTTTCGACATTTATACATAGAGGTGTTCACAATTACGATTACGTTTCGAACCGTAATCGTATTACCGATTCATAGTTCCATTATTTTGAAACCGTAATCAAATTGTAATTATAACGATTCATGGTTCATAACCAAAACTTGTTGGAAAAATTGATTTATATTTAATTCTTTGAGAATTAAATAGTCGAGACATGCTTCAAAATCGATTTTCTTAGTGAGTGAGAAATGTATTTTGTTTGAATTTTGAATGTATTTTGGGTCTTGTATGGCTTTTGGGCCATATTGAGAATTTAATTGGCGACATGTTTTCTAAGCCAAAATTAAATTAATATGGAAAGCCCAATTCTGCATGGTATGCATGGCTCTTCATATAGCCATGACTTTTGATAAGCCATCTATTTGGCGCCAACCACTGAAAGTGGAGGCTTTTGGTTGTCATGTTTTAATGGAAATTATAGAGGTTTAAGGTGGTATGTCCAATGGGTTCCCTTATGAGTGTTATAAAAGAGAGACTTGAGAGCTTGTTTTCACACACCATTTTCCATTCTTGCTCTCTCTCATATACCATTATGTTTCAATATTTTCATATTAGTTTTTTAAGAATTCATAGTTTGCTCGGTTCTCTCCCTCGTTAAGTTCGTCGGGGTCTTTAGAGTTTGTGGTACTACTACTCTAAAGGACGAAATTGTTTTATCTTTGGAGACGATACGCCGGACTGTGAACACTAGTCGGGGCGTATCTCGTCTTGCGGAAAGAGGCATTTCTTGACTCGACTTTTTGTTATTTTATTTGTAATTTCCAAAGTATTGTAATCTCCGGTTCTCAATTTTAATAAAATTTCTATTTTATTATTACAATCGCAAAACGAGATACCGACTTTGCTTTGGAGATGTCGAGTTCCTCAAATACTGCCACTGCCACATCTGCCTCTACTGATGCCGCCTCCGCTGCTGTCAAAACCTCTGCCGGGACTAACAATGTATCCGTGATGGCTCCTCTTTCGAGGGCGTTGTCTCAAGGGAAAAAATCTGAGAAATTTGCGGGTGTAGATTTCAAGAGGTGGCATCAAAAGATGTTGTTCTACTTAACAACATTGGGTCTTGTCAATTTCTTGAATGAGGATGCTCCGGTTGTACCGGAGGATGCAGACTTCAATGTTCGTGCTGCCTCTAATGTTTGGTATCAAGGCGACTTCCTAGCGAAAACTACGTGATAAACAGGTTAGAGGATACTCTCTACTAGGTTTATGCCAGTGCGAAAACGGCGAAAGAGCTGTGAGATGTTCTTGAGAAAAAGTACCGTGTCAAGGATACGGGAACGAAGAAGTTTCTTGTAGCCAACTTTTTGGACTTCAAGATGATCGATTGTCGATCCGTTATGGAGCAAGTTCAAGAGTTGCAATGTAATAGCCCAAATAAAAAAAAAATAATAATAATAATAATAATAATATATATATATATATTATAGTTTATTTATTAAATATTTATGTCTATATATAGGTGTATATGCGTGAAGTGTAGTAAAGGTAATGAAGAAATGTCTCCGAAAATTAAAAATTTTATTTTATGTTTTATAATTAGTCATACAATCTCATTAGTCACCTTATTAATTGACACCTCCTACTCTTACTTTGATGACTCCGTTCGTAGTTGCTGCCATGATCGAGAAACTTCCACCAAGCTGGAAAGACTTCAAAAATTATCTCACTCACAAAAAAGTGAGATGGAAATTGAGGATCTTATTGTCAACTTCGAATCGAAGAAGACAGTACGAGGCATGATCCAAGGTTTAAGCTTGGAGACGAGGCAAAAGCCAATCTTATGGAGCATGGCGAGAACTCCCAAAAGTGTGGCCGCTCTAATACCAAAGGGAAGGAAAAAGTTGTTGCTCGAAAATTTGAAGGCACTTGCTTCAATTGCAACAAGCCGGGCCACATGGCTAAAGACTGCACTAGTCTGAAGAAAAAGAAGAAGTTGAATAAGAGATATTCTCACGTTTTCGGGAAAGACAAGTGGGATGAGGAAGACTTAGCTGTCGTGGTTTCTGAAGTCAATCATGTTGATAATCCGCGTGCATGGTTTATCAACACGGGCGGGTGCATGTATGCTCGGATCGAACTATGTGTTTGACGTATCGAGCTGTTGAGAGGAAGAAACTTCACATGGGCAATGAAGACTCGTTTGGTGTTGCCGGAGTTGGTGACTGTGTGCTCAAACTGACGTCTGGTCAAGAGCTTAAGTTGAAGGATATTACATGTCCCAGACATTCGAAAGAATCTAGTGTCGGGTTCTATCCTTATTAGTAAGAGTTTTAGGCTTGTGTTTGAATCTGACAAGTTTTTTTTGTCTAAGTTTGGTACTTTTCTTGAAAATGGTTTTATTTCCAATGGTTTGTTTAAACTCAATGTAACGGCAGTTTGCCGTGTACCGAAACTTGAGAATAATAAGAATGTTTCATCTTCCTCTTATTTGCTTGAGTGCTCTGATTTATGGCATTTTAGATTAGGACATGTTAATTTAAATGATTTAAAAAGATTAGTAAATTTAGATTTACTAAAAGTTGGTGAATTTAATTCACAAGGAAAATGTGAAATTTTTGTTGAAGCCAAAATGGCTAAACTTCCATTTCACTCGGTTGAAAGGAGCACTGAACCTCTAGGTTTAATTCACACAGATGTGTGTGATTTAAAATTTGTGCAAACTAGAGGTGGTAAAAAATATTTTATTACTTTTATTGCTGATTGCACAAGATATTATTATTTTTATCTTCTAAGTGTAAAGATGAGACGATTGAAGCTTTAAAAAATTTCAAATCGGAAGCAGAAAATCAAATTGATTGTAAGGTTAAAGTTGTGAGAAGTGATAGAGGTGGGGAATATGTTGCTCCGTTTGAGCAGTTATGCAACGCAAGTGGCATAATTCATCAAACTACAGCCCCATATTCACCTGTCAAACGAGGTTGTTGAACAAAAAAATCGTACTCTTAAGGAGATGATGAATGTCATGTTGATAAGTTTAGGATTACCCCAAAACATGTGGGGGGAAGCTGTCTTAACGACGAATTATATCCTAAATAAAATTTCACTTAAAGGTAAGGACGTAACACCCTACGAGTTGTGGAAAGGACGCAAGCCATCGTACAAATACCTCAAAGTGTGGGGGCGTTTGGCTAAAGTTCAAGTGTATTTACTGAAACAAGTTACAATTGGCCCTAAAACAGTTGATTGTATCTTTATCGGTTATGCACTTAACAGTAGCGCGTACCGGTTTCTTGTTCACTGCTCGGAGGTTTCCAACGTGAAAGAAGGTACAACGATTGAGTCAAGAAATGCTATATTCTTTGAAAATATATATCCTTGCAAAAATAAGGAAAGTCAAAAAGTTGTAAATAGCTATGCTAAAAGAACTATTGAAGAGGCTACGAGTTCTCATCCATTTGATGATGAACCGAGGCGTAGAAAAAGAGGCATAATTGCCAAAAAAAAATTGTCCTGACTTCATCACTTTTATGTTGGATGAAGAACCAAAGTTGATCCGTGAAGCCCTCTCAGGCCTAGATGCTGCATTCTAGCACGAGGCTATCAATAGTGAAATTGATTCAATAATGGATAAACCACACGTGGGTGTTGACCAATCTCCCAGAAGGTCATAAACCGTTAGGTTGTAAATTGATCCTTAAAAGAAAATTTAAACCTGATGGCACTATTGAAAAGTTTAAGGTTAGACTTGTAGTCAAAGTCCTTAAACAAAAGGAAGGGTATGATTTCTTTGATACCTATTCACCAGTGACAAGAATTACATCTATTCGGTTGCTTCTCACGATTGTTGCCTTGCATAATCTTAAGATTCACCAAATGGATGTTAAGACTGCCTTTTTGAATGGTGAATTGAAGGGTGAGATATACATGGAACAACCCGTGGGGTTTGTTGCACCGGGTTAAGAGAAGAAGGTGTGCAAATTGGTTCGTTCCTTGTATGGTTTGAAACAAGCTCCTCTACAGTGGCACTTGAGATTTGACGAAGTTATGTTGTCAAATGGTTTCAAAATCAACGAGTGTGAGAAATGTCTTTACATTAAAAGTTCCTAACTTCTTCGTTATTGTGTGTCTTTATGTAAACGACATGCTGATTATGGGGAGTAATAATCAGATTATTGTTGATAGGAAACGAATGTTAAAGAGAAATTTTAAAATGGTTGATTTGGGGTTGCGGTGTGATTCTTGGGATAAGAATTTTAAGAACATCCAATGGAATTGCTTTAACACAATCTCACTATGTTGAGAAAGTGCTTAAGAAATTCAATGCATTTGATAGTCTGTCGGCTAAGACCCTTTTAGAGCTCAATGTGCACTTGAGTAAGAATAAGGGTGATCTTGTTTCTCAATAAGAATATGCTAGAGTTATAGGTAGTTTGATGTATATCACAAACTGCACTATACCGGATCTAGCTTGTTCTGTGAATAAGTTGAGTAAGTTCACGAGTAATCCAAGCAAAGAACATTGGGAAGCTCTGACGAGTGTTTTGATATACTTGAAGTATACTCTTAAATTTTGTTTGTATTATACGATATATCTCCCTGTTCTTGAAGGATATTGTGATGCAAATTGGATATCTGACTCGAGAGATTCATTCTCAACGAGTGGATATGTCTTCGTTGTGGGGGGAGGGGGGGTGAAGCTATTTCTTGGAATCAACGAAACAGACGTGTATAGCTTGATCCACCATGAAATCAAAGTTTATTGCTTTGGATAAAGAGGGAGAAGAAGTTGAGTGGCTTCCTAATATCCTAGAAGATATTCCATGTTGGAAGAAACCTGTGCCGTCAGTGGTGATACATTATGATAGTCAAGCTGCTATCGGACGAGCACATAACGGGCTATATAACGGTGAATCTTGGCACATAAGATGTCGTCACAATACTGTTAGAGAATTGATCACGAGTGGTGTTATCTCAATTGATTATGTGAGATCAATAAATAACATACTAAAGGCTTGAATCGTAATCAAATGGTGAAATTGCTAGAGGGAATGAGATTAAAATCCACATCTTAAGGATGAGTATAATGGTAACCGACGAGCCCATTTTTCGTGCTCTTTTTGAGATTTTATAGGTATAGATCGAGTCTTCTTTTCTTTATTTTCTGTGAAAGAGGCAAATTCCAGGCATTGCAACACCTTGAGCAAGGAACATCTGTGCTTAAGACAATGTACCGTGCGGGATCTGGACCTGACATTTCAAAGCTGGAAGGCAAGGTTTCTTGAGCAACACCTTGGGCAAGCCATTTGGAGACTCTCCGTGCCCAAGATGGAGTACCTGACGAACGAGGAGCTGAAAAGGAAAGATTTGACGAGATCTTTGGAGGTGCAGATGCAGATTCTTACCGTGGAGCACAAACAAGGAAAAATATATTTCTTTTATCCTGCTAAAGCTACAAAAGGAAAGAATTAAGGCGGTCAACTGCTGGAGATACTAGGGATCCACTCAATACGGAAAGAATATATTCCATACAAACCCTAGCTGCAACCAAGACAAGTTAGATCCTGAGCAAGACGATGCACAAGTCAAGACCTTGAGCAAGACGATGAGGAAAACGTTCATTCAGAATACTTTATGCTACCTGGAGAAGCTTGGAGCAGAAGAAAGGAAAGTTCGGGTAAGTCGGAAGGCAAGGTGCATACGCCGCATGTTTAGCATCCTTTTGTTCGTCTAAACTCGTATTTTCCACATCTTTATTCGTGTCGTTCTCCCTCTTTGCATGATATTTTGACTCGATTTATGTTTCAGGTTCAGTAGCCTAAACGAGTGTAGAATTTGGAAAAAAGATGAGAAAAGATCGAGAAATGACGAAAGAGTGAAGACTAGTGCCGAGAGCACTAGTCAGCGGCCGCGTAGCCCTAAGCGGCCGCTGACTAGGTGGTGCGTGCAATGGTGAGCCAAAGTCGAGCCAGCACGCGAGGGCCAGCGCCAGCCAGGGTCAGCGGTCGCTGACCTCGCGGCTGACTCGGTCAGCGCCTAAAGGCCGCGCCCGCGACCCGCGGAACTATGCCACTCAGCGGCCGCTAACTTTGAGCGGTTGCTGACCTCCCCTCTTGGCTATAAGTACATGACGCGTTTCTCATTCGATAGACACCATTTTCGACATCATCTTTTGACTCCGTTTTCAGACCTATATTCAAAACATTTTCCTTTATATTTTGAGCACGTCTCAACCTTCTGTTATAGGGTCGAGACTTTTGATTTCTAGTTAGTCGTTCTAGTTTAGATATCGTACTAGAAGGATAGTCGATTGCAACATTCTAGTCGTAGTTCTTCTTCCGTTTTTCGTTGTGGATTCCAGACCGTTCCAGTTATTAATCAAGTTTATTTTCTATTTATTATTTATGTTTCGTTTATTATTTAGTTTGTTTATTCGTTTATGTTTTCAAGTTCTTATTTTGCTTTCGATTTCCGAAGTACTTTCTGCATTCGTTTTGATTCTGATTTCCAAGTTACTTACTTTCTTTTGAATTCGCACCTCGTTTTCTTATATAGACAGTTTGTTTCCTCGTTGCTTTTCATTAGATTAGATTTTACGTGCTTTCCTTATTTATATTCCTTGCCTAGTTTTAAAATCTTCAACAATCCTTTTACTTGCTTTTATTTATGAACAAAGAATTGAATTTCCCTGCTAAGTCTTCCTTGAGAATATGACTTGGATTTGATTTATCATTGCTAGATGACCTCGTTAAGATTGCGAGCGACTCGAAATAATTTTAGTCGAACAAATTTTGGTGCCATTGCTGGGGAAGGCTTTAGGCTATTTAATTCATTGTTCTTTTTCTTTTTATTATGTTTACTTATTTCTTCTATATTGTGGTAGCGTAACGTTTTTGTTGAGTGTTGTGTATGCAAGGTCACCGCAGTGCTAGAAATCCTTTGACGTCCTTCATCGACAACATAAACCGGAAGCGTGAGATCTTAGCCACCGTAGAAGAGGACATCGAGCACATTGACTAATTCTCGCTATCGCGTTTATTCGAAGAGATGGCCGATGAGAATGTTGACGAGAGACTGTGCTACATGGGCGACTTCACTAGGCCCAAGTTCGGCACCGCTACTACTTCAGTCATTGTTCTTGCCACTGCAGTCCGAAATTACGAGTTGAAGCCACACCAACAATCACTTCTCCCGACGTATCATGGACTCCCGAGTGAAGATGCCTTGACGTTCATCTAAGAATATTTCACGGTGGTGCAAACTTTCCCGCTTCACTCACTAACGGAGGATCAACTCAAGTTGAAGTGTGTCCCTTACATGTTGAAAGATAGGGCTAAATCTTGGTTCCTATCTCTTCAACCCGGATCACTCACCAGTTGTGCATCGGTTTGTGAAAAGTTCATGTTGAAGAACTACCCGTATCACAAAACTCAAGCGGTACGTACCAAGATAATGAATTTCGTGCAAGCCCCTGACGAGCCATTCCATGAGGCGTGGGAGAGATTCCAGGAGCTACTACAACAGTGCCCCCACCATCAGATGACACCGGAGATGCTATGTTAGTTCTTCTATGATGGTTTGCTCTAGACTACTCAATTTATCGTGGATAATTTGGCGGGAGGAAATATTGTAGTCAAGACAGCGGAAGAGATGAATGAAATTTTCGAGACCTTAGCTGCCAGTTCTCAAAAAAAATCCTCTCGACTGAGACAAATGGAGGCCAGTGCAGTGACCGCCACTCCCGATCTCAAAAAGCAAATGGCGAAGATGATGCGGGAGCTACAAGAATTAAAGATGAACCGACCCCATCACCGTCTGTTCAGCAAACCGCACCGGAACCATGCAAAATTTGTGGCGACTTTGGCCATGTTGTAGAGGGATGTCTGTGAATGGGAGAGATGACACCCGAAGGATAAACTGAGATTTACGTGGCACATGGATTCACACCCCAACCTCACCCCCTCAACAAAATATAGGTTGGAGGAATTAGTAAAACTCGGGGTGGAAACCACAAACTCAAGGGAATGGAGCACAAAACTTCCAGAATTCCTCTAACGAACGGCCCCAATTTCACAATCAACAGCAATATTACCCACCGCAACCACAATATTTTCCTCCACAACAACCTCCCACCGATGCAGCAATATCCACATCCACCTGTCCCTCCCCAAAGATCATCCATTGAAGACATTTTAGCTGCATTTATGCAATAGAGCAAGAAGGCTTGAGAGGCCCAAGATGCCACAATTAAGCGCCTCGAGACAGCCATGGGGCAGATTTTTGGTGCTGTTAACCAGTTGTAGCAAAATCAACAAACGGGGAAAATTCCAGGACAAGGTCAGTAATCACATCAAGTGCAGGTAGTGTCCGTCCTTAGGAGTGGAAAAGTGGTGGAAAAAAAGATGGAGATGCAGCCCAAAACCGAAGTTAACAAGGAGGACGTACCACCATCTGAAGCGGAGAGAAAGCAGTCTGACGAGGATCATAAGACGGTCAATCCGTACATCCCGCCCATTCCTTATCCTAGTAGGTTAAGGAATGTCAAAAGAGACCAGCAGTTCGCAGATCTATACAAGATGCTTTCTAAAGTCAATGTCAATGTCCCCCTCCTCAAGGTGATCAAGAATATCCCCTCCTACGTCAAGGTTTTCAAGGAGCTGGTCTCAAAGAAGAAGAAATTCGACGATGAAGAGTTGGTGACAGTCTCCGAAGTAGCGAGCTTAATCATGCAACAACCTCTATTTTTAGGGAATGGTAAGGCAGCGTCTGGCATGCTAGACTTAGGAGCTGTAATTAATCATATGCCTTATTCTATTTTTAAACAATTAAGATTATGTAAATTGAAACGCACTCGCATGTGCTTACAATTAGCAGATAGATCTGTGAGACATCCTAAAGGGATAATCGAAGATGTTCTTGCTAAGATTGATGAATTAATTGTTCTTGTGGATTTTGTGTACATGAGATAGGAGATGTGCGTGAGAATGGTGTAGAGCATACACTCCTTCTAGGATGACCTTTTATGGCTACTACGAATACTATTGTTGATGTTAAAAATGGTACCATTAAAATATTTGTCCTTGATGAGAAAATATCTTTTTCTGCGCACCGGGATCACACTGCATCTTCAGTCGATTTCATTGATACGTGTTGTTATATAGATGCTACTAATCCTTTGGTTGAGAAATCAACGTTGTGGGATTTTCGTAGTAAAGATGTTGCTCAAAAGAAAGGCTTGGACACAACAAAGAGCACCGACCAAGTAGAAGTTTTGAAGGGCGAGCGAGGCACGACGAGTGACTAGGTCAGCGAGCACGGAAACTTAGCGCTCACGGATAGGTGTGCTGATATACTTCATGTGAAGCATGGTCAGCGACCGCGGCACACTCAGCGGCCGCTAACCTGATGCCCGTCGTGCACCAGCGCCCGCACCAGCACCCAGCGCCACCCTCACCTCGAGCCAGCGGCCGCTGACTCCCTCTCTCGGCCCACCTCTTCACTCACCTACGTGGAGGCTCTCATGTCTCCAAACACCAGACCTCAAGCACATCTCAACAAAATCAAATCCTAAAGGACCGGCTCACTAATTATCTGAAACATTCCACCATCAACGGGTGATGAACCACATACGCAAAAGGGGAAGATGCCATTTTGAGTAAATTGGCAACGAGTAAAAAAATATATCGAGAATGACTCTATGCCCGAAGTTGTGGAGTCAGCCCCCATGGTTGACACTCCCGGTTGATTGAACTGTCTCATCAAGCTAGTGACATAAAAGAAGCGCTTCGTGGGAGGCAACCCATGCTATTTCTCATTTTTATTACTTTATTCATTTTCGTATGTAAGTGTGTGATCGACTAATTATCGTTTTCTATTTGTTTATTTGCAGGTTATTTATCTTTTCATTTTCGCTCAGAATGCCGCAATTCAGGGACGTTTTCTCTATCCCTACTCTATAGTTCTTTACTTTCTGCAATGAGGGCATTGCTCTATTTTTGTAGGGGGAAGGGGTGTCTTTTTAGTGCGTGCATTCGTTGTTTTGTCTTAATGTCGTTTGTATGCAAAATCTTGATTATTTTAGAGCTACTTGATTTTGACACCTTGTGGTTGAATCGAGTCGTGGCATGTGTTTGAGATATGATATGATTTGAAAGCCTTTATTGATTTAACTTGATTCATGATATGAAACGTAGATGAACTAGGAATGTGTAGAACATTATGACCGGGTTATTAATCTTAGTAGAATGATCGAGATAGTGATACATAATGGTATAAATTGATTGATTCGATTGGCTAGTTGTTTATGACCACTTGTTGCATATCCTTGTTTTGAGTTGAAAATCGAACTTTGTCAAGAAGTCTCTGCTCTTATAGGAACCATGAGCACGAGAAACCGCATAAGGATACGTTAGGAAACCCCTAATTGGTCACACCTTGCGACAATGACCATATAACTTGACATTGTTCTAAGTTGTCTTTTTAAGTTCGTAAAAAATAGGAATACATAAAGATTCTACCCCGCTCTCTTAATTAATAATTCAAAATTATAAAAGATGATGGGTATGGGAAACCACAGCGGGAAAATCCAAACATTCGGAGTACCCACCCGGTGAACATTGTCCTTAATATTCCTCATTTTGAAAAGGAAAGAAAAGAAAAGAGAAAGATACGCTATTAAGATGGATAAAAACTCTAGTCGGCTATGTGATCTCAATGTTACCTTGTGCATCATTGTCTTGCGTTGTTCAAATTGATTATTACCCAGTCTAAATGGTCCACTTGCTTTTATGATCCTTATGTGACATGACGTGATGATATGAAGATCGATTTTGGAATGATTTGGAGTCTTGTTAAAGAATGCATGTCGTGATTAGATTTTTTCCTATGGATAGTTTAGACTAAGCTATGCTTGAGGACAAGCAAGATTTTGTGTGTGGAGGGATTGTTTAGCCTCTTTTTGTTCGTTTAAACTCGTATTTTCCGCATCTTTATCCGTGTCGTTCTCCCTCTTTGCATGATGTTTTAGCTCGATTTATGTTTCGGGGTCAGTAGTCTAAACGAGTGTTGAAGTTGGAAAAGAGACGAGAAAAGATCGAGAAATGACGAAAGAGTGAAGCCTAGTACCAAGAGCACTAGTCAGTGGCCGCAAGAGCACTAGTCAGCTACCGCATAGCCCTAAGCGGCCGCTAACTAGGTGGTGCGTACCAAGTCGAGCCAGATCGTGAGGGCCAGCGCTAGCTAGGGTCAGCGGTCGTTGAACCCTCAGTGGTCGCTGACCTCGCGGCTAACTCGGTCAACGCCCAATGGCCGCGCCCACAACCCACGGATCTGTGCCACTCAGCGGCCGCTGACTTTGAGCGGTCGCTGACCTCCCCTCTCGGTTATAAATACCCGACACGTTTCTTATTCGATAGACACCTTTTTCGACATCATCTTTCGACTCCATTTTTAGACCTTCATTCCAGACGTTTTCCTTTATATTTTTAAGCACATCTTGACCTTCTGTTCTAGGGTCGATGCTTTTGATTTCTAGTTAGTCGTTCTAGTTTAGATTTCGTACTCAAAGGATAGTCGATTGCAACATTCTAGTCGTAGTTCTTCTTCCGTTTTTCGTTGTGGATTCCAGACCGTTCCAGTTATTAATCAAGTTTGTTTCCCATTTATTATTTATGTTTCGTTTATTATTTAGTTCATATATTCGTTTATGTTTTCAAGTTCTTATGTTGCTTTCGATTTCCGAAGTACTTTCCGTATTCGTTTTGATTCTGATTTCCAAGTTACTTGCTTTCTTTTGAATTCGCACCTCGTTTTCTTAGATAGACAGTTTGTTTCCTCGTTGCTTTTTATTAGATTAGATTTTACGTGCTTTCCTTATTTATATTGCCTAGTTTTAAAATCTTCAACAATCATTTTACTTGCTTTTATTTATGAACAAAGAATTGAATTGCCCTGCTAAGTCTTCCTTGAGAATACGATTTGAGTTGTCTTATCATTGTTAGACGACCTCGTTAAGATTGCGAGCAACTCGAAATAATTTTAGTCGAACATCGCATGTCTTGACCATGTCTTTGGGCAAGGTGCGGAAGATCCTTGCAGCCGCGAGAAAATAAGGAAGGACATCTTTATTTCCTTCCATAATGGATATGCACGATTTGGACCTCATTAATGATAGGGATGGATATATTTGGAGATATTTATGCAAGGAAATAAATCCCTTGAAACCCTAGCTTGCTCAGAACGTCATGGGCTGGCCCATAGCCCACTTAGCTTCTATATAAGGCTTTGGTCGTAGCAGTAGTTAGCATGAGAGCATAACGTGAAGTACGTGGAGGAGAGCCGCTGCTGCACGAACCACTCACACTCTTCATTCTTTTTCTTAGTATATTATAGATTGATGTTTTGTGAGTCTAAGGGAGGAAGAAACGAAGCCTTCGGGCACCTTTTATTTTTCTTGTATTTGTTTGCCATGGTTAGGGTTGGTCCTCCCATGGATTGTTTTTCGTTCTCTATTTAATTCTAGTACATTTCCTTTTATCTTTTCATTTATTTATGTCTAGGTAATTTTAATGCTTTATTTGGGTTAAACAAGTTTGGCTAAAATCAACTTATCATTGTGAGGTCTAACCTGGCCAACGTAGTTGCATGTGTGTGTTCCTAAAGCGATGTATCTGATTTTTATACAACATGATCAAACCCTTGGTGTTATTCGGCCGGTAGCATCTTGAGCAAGGTGAGGTTACAACTGAGTAGTGGACACCCAGAGGGTCAAGTGGATTCTGCCTCGCCAGTCAGAGGGATCAGCGTGGTGATGTGGATGTGAACGCCATGGGACGGGCGTCTGAGATGGTGTGCCCATGGTTGCGCAGTCCCACTAATGTCCAGTTGGGTATACTGGAGTACGCTTAGCTTGGGCGAGAGCCTGGGCAAGGGGGTAAAGGAGTGGGTAACTCTTATCTTCTGGGCCGAAAAGGTATGTTGGGTTGGGTCTTGGTGGCTCTATTACGAGTTAAAAAAGAGGTTGCCTTGGTGATATGTTTGATGGAGGACGAACTGGAGCCTTTCGTTGTCCAAGTAACAGGTTTTAGTGATTAGTCGTGGGGGATAACCACAGACTTACATCTGCCTTTAACCAACGACACGTGTATGCAATGAGAACCTTTGCACCGATGACCAAGGAGTTGATCAAGGCGTAACAATTTGAGCCCAAGCCAAGTATCGTTTTTTTCTTTTTATTTTTCTTTTATTTTATTTCAGGTCTTGGTTACTTCTCTGCCCGAGGCAGACCCTCTATAAAAATATAAATCGTGACAGAGAGAGATAGTACACCAACTCCTTGTGGGATCGACCCTATACTTACCACTAGCGGAACCTAGTGTAAAGGATATGAAAACTTATAAATTTATCTTGACTGGGTGATGACGACTTAGCCCCGTAGATTGGCACCGTTGTTCGGGAACAATAATGTTTTTCAAGTATTTAATCAACCCTCCAGCACCGTAGATTGACACCAATGCTCACACCCGTTAGTAACCCAACCATGATGACTGAAGATCCCAAGAACTTGGTTCAATGGGAAAACTAAGTTATATGAGTCTGTGTTGTAACACTCGGCCCTTCCCTAGAAAGCAAATGAGTGTTGAAGATTTGCAATGTGGTAAGGATAAGTCTTTTGACTTTTAATGATTCTTGGTAAATGAGTATGACAAGATACTCGATAAGAATCACCTATATAAGTGAGAAGTGAGGTCACTTCATTTGAATAGTCACTTGTGAATCCAAAGAGGGTGTCCATGACCAAAACGGACCCAAACGTGAGAACTGACGAGGTCGAGGTGGTATTGTGTTAATACTACTGACTCGGTATACACTAAGACTAGTCCGCCGGTATGCCCGATGATGTTAACTATGGAAGGTTCAAAACGACAAGTTACCTTTCCAAATGTGGTATTGCCTCATGAGAATTGAGTTTTGTGTCTGAATTCATGCATATGCATTTTCACTCATGTGGGGTATTGTTGGAAAAATTGATTTTGAACTCGTTGGATTCTTAATTAATTTGATTGATTTATATTTAATTCTTTGAGAATTAAATAGTCGAGACATGCTTCAAAATTGATTTTTTCGGTGAGTGAGAAATGTATTTTGTTTGGATTTTGAATGTATTTTGGGCCTTGTATGGCTTTTGGGTCATATTGAGAATTTAATGGGGGATTTGTTTCCTAAGTCCAAATTAAATTCATATGGAAAGCCCCAATTGTGCATGGCCAGAATGGCTCTTCATATAGCCATAACTCTTGATAAGCCATCTATTAGGCTGCCAACCACTGAAAGTGGAGGCTTTTGGAATTTATAATTTCAGTTTCGAACCACAGGTTCTTTTAGAACAACCTAAAATATATGCACTTTCGTTAATGTAATATACCGCATTAAATTAATAATTTACTTGTTTAAAAACAATATACAATTTACTAAAAGCATCATCGTGTAATAGTTTCTTAATATAAGAATTGTTTCATATGAATTTAACCAAAAACACAATATTGTAGTTCATTAAGAGAAATTATTCTCGATTTTGGTTGAAACAATCCGAGAAGTTTGGTGCCAGAACAACATGAAGTAGTTCGTCTAGCTCGATCAAATGACATCAATCCATAGTCATAATTTTTCATTCCTATAGAAACAATTAATTCATGTTTGCAATATGAAAAAATATGTATACTTTTGCACTTCTCCATTTTTAACACTATTAGGGTGTGTTTGATATGCAACATGAGATGAATGAAGATAAAAAAAAAATATGGATTATTAGTGTGAATAGTGTAGTGATTATTAGTGTGAATAGTGTTTAATAACTTGTTTGGTATCTATTTTTTAAGGGTGCGTTTGATAGGTGTGATAAGATGAAGGTAGATAACCAAAGATAAGGATTATTAGTGTGAATAGTGTAGTGAATAATAATATGAATAGTGTTTAATATTTTGTTTGGTATGTAATTTTTAAAAGTAGGATAATTTAATATTGTGTTTTGTAGATATTATTATTAGGTAGGATAACTTAATATATCGTTTGGTAAATAAGACGAGAATGGATGAGATAATTAATATGTTGTTTGGTAGATAAATTAGAAACAAGATAAGTAATCCTAATATGGATGTCATATTCCAATTCTAGCAGATTGTTCTGTTTTTATGAGTATCTTCGTTTGGGTTTAGTAAGATGACATATTCCAGCAGATTTTTCAGTTTTTTATTGTTTATGATTCATATTTTGCATTGATGAACGTGTGGTGTTGACATTTACGAAGCTGCTTGTGTGTTTATAGATATATAATGCCAAACATGGAAATATTTAGTATTTTGGCTCCTGATTATGTTTGGTTAAATTAAATGACTTTACACATTAAGCAAGAGATTACCGATAGTGAAGTGTTGCATAATAGCAACTATTAAAATTAAAAAATGTGACTATGGGAGACAATTAAATTTTATTAAAATAATTTCATTAGCTTCAGAAGTATTATAAATATAAAAAAATATCTAAATTTTTGGAGTATTTTATTTGAAGTAAAAGGAAAATAGATTAAGAATTAGATTAATTCATAACTTGTGTTTCGTGGGATATCTGAAATAAACAATTCAAAGTTTCGACTCTAATTAAAGAAATTCATGAAAGAAAAAAAAAAGGAAGAGAGAAACAAGAAGGCCAGGTTGGCAGTTATGCAAACCCATAAACGCGACTGCGACATCACAACACTGATAGATTCATGTACCCTTCGTCCATGAAGTCGTGTTTTCCTCTCTTCTTAAATGCTTCATTTCAAAGTAAACCACAAATATTCACTTCACACCTACAACTGCACGTACACTTCCTCGTCGTGTTCCTTTTTGCCTCCACCAACAAGCCCCAACCAATTCTTTGGTCTCTCGCCAATCATTTATAACACATCATCTGAAAAAGACAAAAAGCAAAAAAGATAATTTGGATTTGAGCAAGAAGGTGTATTAACTTTACCTTGTTAAGCAAGTTTGCTGCAACAAATGTTATCTCATGCCTGAAGAAAATTTTAGTATTATGTAATTGCATCGTTTGTCATGCACTCTCCATCACATTGTTTCAGTCATAGATTGAAACTTGAGAGAAGAACCACTAAAAATTAAAGTGAAAAGGCATTTCATAGTTTCACCAAATTCAGTCACACTTCACCACCACAGAACAGTCCATCTGCTATATAAAACATTACAACAAATATTCATTTCATTAACAAAGGAATTAGAAACTTAAAATTCATGAACAAGAAAGACAATGGGATACTGGAAAAGCACCATTAGCTCTTGAAGACAACAACTTAGCAAGCGTGTTGCCTGCACAAGCAAAGATCGGAATTCAAAGACTTCTAAATAATCTGTTGTTCTCTTGAGCTAATCTAAAGCTCTAAATTCATGATGTCAACTTCTTCAATCAATCAACTTTCTCTTGAGCTAATCTAAAGCTCTAAATTCATGATGTCAACTTCTTCAATCAATCAACTTAGTGTTGTGCAATCCTCAATCTGATTTTTGCAAAAGGCTTCGCACAATAGATCCTCAAGTACTAAGAGGCCAACAAGCTCCTAAAGGAAGCTCTCAAAGGAAGTTACAAACTTACCACACTTTCAATCCTCACATGCACCAAACCAAAGAAGGAGAAGACGAAATATGGGGCTACAGTATGAAAATGACAACATTCAAAGAAGGAAACAAACAACACTAAGCTAGCTTGAAAAAGAAGATGAGCATAAAAACCTCAACACAGATGGGAAATGTCATCCATGAGTGCAATAGAAAATTTGCAACCACAAGAACCCTACTTTGTCCAAATATGTATCTGCAATTTTCATAAACAAGTGAACAAAAATATGATTTTAGAACCCTACTTTCAAGTCTATAATTTCAATTTCAAAAAATAACAACCCACGTAATTACAGAGACTAAAACAGTTCCACAACTACAATTTCACAACCCTAATTACAGTTTGACAGCTACAGTTTCAGAACCCTAATTAAGTCGGAAAAAGCAGAGCTTTGGGATAAAATTCTGAATTTATTGAAAGAGTGTTTAGAGAATAAAATGCAAACTGAATTTCATTGATAGATTCTGTAATTCTCCAAAAAAACCGATTACAAAAATGGAAGAAGAAGAAGACATATACACTATGCATACGTATCATTCTCACTTAACACGTCAGCTCAAGTCAAACAAACTAAACAAAATATTGTTGTAAAAGCGTGTAAGCGCTTCTTCCTTATTGAAAACACAACTAACTAAAACATAGAATAAAACCTCCACCATAGATACAATATATGATCCAAAGGCAGAGCAATCATCTCCTTCTTCATTGAGCATGCTTCATCATCTGTGTATGCCAACTTGAAGAAGTAACTCCAAACTCCATTACCCCCCCTCAAGGTGGGCCTGGCAAACATCCATCACGCCCATGTTGGATCTCAGAAAATGAAACCTTGGTCCAGCTAAAGCTTTAGTAAAGAAATTTGCAAGTTGATCCTTGGTTGGGACATGATTCAAAGAAAGAAACCCTGATTTATAATGTTGTCTCACAAGATGACAGTCAATATCAATGTGTTTTGTCCTCTCATGGAACACCTGATTTTTCATAATGTGGATGGCAGCTACATTATCACAATATAGGGGCATAGGAAGCTTAGCTTCAATCTGAAAATCATGAAGAAGATAGCTTATCCATACCAACTCCCGTGAAGTGGAACTCAACGCTCTATACTCAGCCTCAGCTGAAGACACAGAGACAGTGGACTGCTTTTTGCACCTCCAAGATATCAAAGATCCGCCCAAGTATATGCAAAAACCTGTTAAAGAACGACGAGTATCTTTGCAAGAGCCCCAGTCAGCATCCGAATATCCATAAACATCAAATATATCAGAAGCAGGAAAGTAAAGTCCCAAAGAAGGACACCCTTTTAAGTATTTGAGTACATGTAATGCAGCCTGCCAATGTGAAGTAGTATGATAAGCCACAAATTGACTTAATTGTTGGACTGCAAACGAGATGTCGGGCCTTGTAAGGTTGAGGTATAACAATCTCCCTACAAGTCTTCTGTAAGCATGTGGTTGATCTAAAACTTCTCCATCTTCTTTGCTCAGTTGTAATCCAATAGGAAGTGGAGTAGAAACTGAACTACAACCTGTCATTCCACAAGATTCCAGCAAGTCCAAAATATACTTTCTTTGATTGAGATAGGTTCCAGTAGTGCTACGGGCTATCTCTACCCCCAGAAAGTACTTGACTAAACCTATGTCTTTTATAGTAAAACACTTATGTAGATAATCCTTTAACTCTTGAATAGCAGTAGTGTTAGGACCTGTGATAAGAACATCGTCCACATATACAAGCAAACAAATGAAGTCATGACCGGAGCCCTTTAGAAATAAGCATTGATCAGTGGTAGATTGTGAAAACCCATAAGCAAACAAAGTGTGACAAAAGGCTGCATTCCATTCTCTGGAAGCTTGCTTTAGACCATATAAACTTTTCACTAGTTTGCATACTTCACCTGATTTGGCTTTGGTGTATCCTTGGGGTGGCTTCATGTAGATGTCTTCATGAAGAAACCCATGTAGGAATGCATTATTGACATCAGCCTGATGCACTTCCCATCCTTTAGATGTTGCCACTGCAAGAATAAATCTAACTGTTACAAGCTTTGCAACTGGGGAGAATACCTCATTGTAATCAATCCCAAACTCTTGGTTGTACCCTTTTGCAACCAAACGTGCCTTAAATCTTTCCACTGTTCCATCAGATTTAAGTTTAACTTTATATACCCATTTTGAACCTATTGGTTTCTTACCTGGAGGAAGTGTGGTAAGATACCATGTTTCATTATCTTCCAAGGCTTGAAGTTCCTCCTTCATTGCTTTATCCCACTCCACATATTGACTAGCCATCTTGTAAGAAGATGGTTCCTGGAGATTAGTAACATTGATCAGAAAGCAAGTATGTTCCAATGACAAGTGAGGAGTGATCAAAAATGGAAAAGTAGGAGGAACCAAGACTGATTTTGGCACCTCAGAAGAAGATGATGCAATGCCTATATAATCAGACATCCAAACAGGAGGTCTAGTTGCCCGTGCTCCTTCCCTCAACCTTCCAGTAGATCTGACTTGTATCACATCCTGTGGAGACTTGGGAGATTCTACAAGCTGTGGTATCTCCACCTCAGATTCAGCTCTCTCATTAGTCTGTGGAGAAGGAATATCAGATATAGAAATATCTTCATCATCATCATTCTGAGAAGATATTATAGGATAAGTGATATTGGAAACTATAGCTTCAGAATCCCCATCAAAAGCATATGTAGAGAAGAAACGAACATCTCTGCAAATAACTAACTTCTCATGCTCCAACTGATATAACACATAACCTTTATAGCTCGGTGAAAAACCTAAGAAAACACATTTGAAACCCCTATCATCAAATTTTGTTTTCTTAGGGTCCAGATTAACAGCATAGGCTAGGCATCCAAACTTAGGTATAGATTTCATGTCTGGATCCTGACCAAAAAGATGAAAATATGGACTGCTCCATTCTAAGACTCTACTAGGTAATCTGTTCACAATCCAAGTGGCCATAAGAAGTGAATAGGGCCAGAATTTGTGTGGAACTTTACTCTGAAGCATAAGAGCTCTAGTTATTTGCAATAAGGTCCTATGTCTTCGTTCAACAATACCATTTTGTTGGGGTGTATAGACACAAGACCTTTGATGAATAATACCAAGATCATTGAGTAAAGAAGTCATACTGTGATTTAAGAATTCAGTTCCATTATCAGACATCAGAACCTTAACTCTTTTTCCAAATTGAGTCTGCACCATGCTAAAAAAAACTTTAAGCATAGAAAGAACTTGATCTTTAGACTGCATCAAATAAGTCCAGACCATCCTAGTGTGGTCTTCTACAATTGTAAGCATGTATTTGGCATTACAGATATTCTCATGTAAATAAGGACCCCAGACGTCAACATGAATCATCTGAAAAACCTCTACAGACCTCCTATACAATGTAGGAAAAGAGCTCCTAGCTAATTTGGCTTTGAGACATACCTCACATTGTGTGATTTTAGCAACCTCATGTGCAGTAAGCTTGCTTGCTATGTGTGGAATATGTTGCATTGTTTCCAAAGAAGCATGTCCCAAGATCTCATGCCAATCGCCAACTGTAAGAAGAGCTTGATGAAGGTTCTGCACTATAGAATTTTGCTGCAAAACATGGTTAAAGACATAAAGATTTCTGACATTCTTTCCTATACCAAGAATCCTCTCATTCTTGCCTCTTTGCACAAGACAATGAGAGTTTAGAAATAAGCATTTCACATCAGAATCTTTGATGAGCTGAGCCACTGAGATGAGGTTATGAGTAAACCCTGGAGCATATAAAACATCCTTCAAAATCATCTCCATATTAATTCTAACATCACCCTTATAACAAACTGTTCTAGAAGTGCCATCTGGTAGGTGAATGTCATGTCTTTGCTCTAGTTTACTTACTGAATACATAAGATGTGGATTACCACAGATATGAGAAGAGGCCCTTGAGTCCAAAATCCAAGAGTTGCTATCCCATCCCACACCAACAGTGAATGCATAATGACCTGTGAAAAGCAATTCATCAATAGTAGATTGTTGTACCAGATTAGCATCATGTTTCATCACTCCTATAGGATCTCCTTTGGCCAAATTACTCATACACTTAGCTATTTCACTTTGAACCTCCTGCATTTCTCTCATTAACCTGCATAAATCAACAGAAGTTTCAACACTTTTGGACTCTTTGCTAGCAAACTCAGCATTAGAACCAGAATCAACATAGTTGGCCTTGGTTTTGCCTCTGTTGTTTTTCAACTTCTGGAATCACTCAAGATATCCATGAAGCTTGAAGCAATCCTCCTCCTCTTGCCCACGAATTTTGCAATGTGTACAGAACAACTTTGCCTTGTCCTCTTTGGTTCTCCTTGGTTTGAATGAAGGTTGCATTGCCTTAGAATCTTGTCCAGAACTGTGACTTGTGTTGCTAAACATAGCCTTTCCAGGATGCATCATTAATGGAATACCTCCATCTACCACAGTCTCCATCACTGATTTCTGATCCTCAGTTTGCAAAAACATTGAATAAGCTCTATTAATGGAAGGTAAAGGATCCATAAATAATATCTGGTTCCTAGCAGCATCATAAGAATCATTTAAACCAAGAAGAAATTGCATCAATCTACTCTCCTGTTCTTTCTTCCTAGCATTTTTCCGCGCACCACAGACACATTCACAAGGTGTGTGTAGCATATCAATCTCTTCCCACAAGTGTGTAACATTATTAAAATATACCAAAACACTTTGATTACCTTGTACAAAGCTACACACCTCACGTTTTAAACGATAGAGTTTGGGGCCATTGTTGCGCCCAAATCTCTGATGCAAAGCAAGCCATAAACGCCTTGTACTATCCATATGAGTAAAAGGATTAACAAGGTCCTTGGATATAGAATTAAGAATCCAGGATGTAACCATATAATCAGCTCTTATCCAATTATTATAATGTGGAGAAGTTACCGGCGGAATGCTGATTCTACCATGGACAAATTCCAATTTGAACTTCGCTCCAAGCGCTCTTCGAATACATTTGAGCCAATTGAAGAAGTTCTCCGTAGTGAGAGGTGAGGAAAACAGCTGCATGCCTGGATGATCCGCATTATTGATAGATAAGACCTCATTCAGCTGCTTGTCCGTTAGAGCAGCTCGCCATCGATCATTATCCTCCTCGTCAGAACTCTTGTTGTCAGTATCAGAAGCTGAAGTTTGTTTAGTACCTTCAACCTCATTGCGCCTATTCCTCCGATTGCCATGGCTTCCTTCCTGCTCTTCATCAGCAAGCACTTGCCATGGAATCTTCTTCTTCTACTTAGGCATGATTACGAAAAATCCTTGGATCGATTACTGGTCTCGTGATACCATATTGAAAGAGTGTTTAGAGAATAAAATGCAAACTGAATTTCATTGATAGATTCTGTAATTCTCCAAAAAACCGATTACAAAAATGGAAGAAGAAGAAGACATATACACTATGCATACGTATCATTCTCACTTAACACGTCAGCTCAAGTCAAACAAACTAAACAAAATATTGTTGTAAAAGCGTGTAAGCGCTTCTTCCTTATTGAAAACACAACTAACTAAAACATAGAATAAAACCTCCACCATAGATACAATATATGATCCAACGGCAGAGCAATCATCTCCTTCTTCATTGAGCATGCTTCATCATCTATGCATGCCAACTCGAAGAAGTAACTCCAAACTTCATTAGAATTACATACCTTTTAACCTTGGGATCGTACAACACAAATGAATTAACGATTCACACAACCCTACAACACACACAAATTAAACGATTTAGATGAAAAAATTACATAAATTAACGATTCAAACAAAAAGAGAGAGAAAGAAAAGATTCAGACACCCAATTCAAAGATGAAACCCTAGAACTACCAATAGAGACAGTGACAAATCAAGTGTAGATGAAAAATATATCTTTCATACCTAGGAAAAATCGTTCGACCATTTTCCCCAAAAGAAGAGAGCTTTTAGATGGATACTTCTCGCTAGATAGAAGCTTCGATAGTGTTTCTCCAGATGTGATGCCGTCGTGTGTTGCAATTTGAGTGTGAAAATAATTTATCTTCTGTACTGTTCAAGATAGATAAATAATTCGTCCAAGTTGGAGTTATTATTTTAAGTGCTTAAACAGTAAAATAGCAGTGGGCCGCCATTTTTATCTCGGGCCCTCGAGATAACACACTTTTACTATGAGATGAAGTTAGATTATTTATCTTATCCACCTTCATCTCTTGTACCAAACGCATCCTAAAAGTATGATAATATTATATTGTGTTTGGTAGATATTATTATTGGGTTGAATAACTTAATATTACGTTTGGTAGATGAGATGAATACACAAGATTATTTAATACGTCGTTTGGTAGGAACCTTCAATCTACCAGATAATTAATCTCAATTTCGAGAGTATATGTCACATTCGCGCGGGATGAAATTTCATTTCGCTCTGAATTGAAGAATGATAGAACACTTGGAATCGAAGAATGATTGGAAGCGAGAAATCCACCTACGCTATCTATTTTACTTAAATCAAATGGTATCGACAGAAGAAGGTATGATTTCTGATAGTTGTTCGGTTGATTTTTTATTTGGGTATTCTTAAATTTTGACTTGTAATATTTTGATTTATTTTCAATTTGGGTGTTCTATATTCCAGCATAGATTGTTCGTTATTTTCTGTTTATGATTCATTACTGAATCAAACTGATGGATGTTTGTTGAAAAGTGAAATAACCTATTTCATTATTGCAGGTCGTTCAATTTGGGTTTTGTTATGAAAGTTTGTATGACATATTCAGCATAACATTTTGGTTTATTTATGTCTATGATTCATGATTGTGAAATAATTGTATTGACAAGTGAAATAACCTGCTTCAGTTCTGTCTACGCTTCGTTTATTTCTGTCTATGACTCATGGCATAGTTTGTATGGTAAATTCCAGCAAAAAATTTTTCGGTTGCTTTGACAAGTGAAATAACATGTTTTAGTATTGCATTTTTAATTTGTGCTTCAGTTCTGTTTATACGAAAGTTACAATTGCAGTTAAAATTAAATACATGGTTGTCTGTAGAAATGATTATGCATTTTGAGCATGAAATATTTGTGAATGATTGACTATTACTGCACTCGAGTTAAAAACGTTTGTTTATGTTTGGTATAAATGTGACAATGTGTTTGGTATAAACTTGACAGTAAACTACTACTACATGAATATTATTAGTTGTTCATTCCCTTTGATATCCTTGCACATTCACTTTGCCTACTAAATTATTATGAAATTAGTTGTTCAGTCACTTGTCTACCTGAATATTATTCTACCTTTGTTATTCTTCCACATTCACTTTGCCTACCTGAATATGATTTGTTGTTCATTCACTTTGCCTACCACATTCACATTCAGTTTGCCTTACAGAAACTAGGTACATTATGTGTGTGGTAATGAAGTGATTCAATCAACCATTGAATTAGGGTAATGAACCTTCAGTTTGTGTTCCATGTTAATATACTTTTATAACAATTTCATTTGTAACACTTTAGGTAGTTGTGATGCCATTAGCGGAAAGGGTAAACAACTTGTAAAGGGCCGAAAAGTTTGGACAACTAAGGAAGAGGAGACCTTGCTAATTGCTATGAAAGAATTAGTCACCCTAGGATGGAAATCCGACAATGGATTCAGGGCTGACTATCTAAACAAGTTGGAAGAAAGCTTCAAGAAAAAGATGCCTGAGACTGACTTGAAAGGTAGTCCTCACATGCATTCCAAACTTTCTATTTGGAAGAAGGACTACAACTTCTTGTGTACGGTTCTTAGTCAGAGTGGCGTTGGATTTAAAGCTCATGGCAATTATATTGTGGATTGTGACAACTCTCTTTGGGATAGCATTAAGGTATGAAATATGGTGTGTGTAATATATATTTGTTTTAATATTCTGTATTAACCTTTCAGATTGTCACACTTATGTACTAGTGGTTTGATTTGCTATCATTATTGTTTATTTAGTAATTGTCATTACAGATTGATGGTAATCCTAAACGAATCCACAAAAAAGTTGGCCAATGTACGAGGATTGGAAAGAAATCTTTGGCAAGGATAGAGCCAACGGAGAAGGTGTCTTCAGTGTGTACGAAGCCATTAATCAATTGGAACAAGACTATGCTTCGGTGTATGAAGCCTACATTCCAGGGGATTACCGTGTGGATATGGAATATATAATATCCGGAGATGGTGCATCCAACAACTCGTGTCAACCTGAGGAAAGAAACGTCTACTCAACTCCTTCGGCATCCAAAGGTAAATGACGTAAACAAAAAGTATTAGATGGTATTGACAAGGTTTGTGCAATGATTGAAGGAATGAGTTGCAATGCAAACTCCCGAATGAAGACTATTGCATCTCGATTAGGTCACGAGTATGTCTTAGGCAAAGCTCAGATGGAGATATTTGATAAACCTCCAAATTTAGAAAGATTTAGTATGAGTGACAAGCTTACTGTTTGTGAACTATTAATTGAAAACGATAGGAAGCTTGAGCTTTTCTTAGGACTACCTGAAGATGCGAAAGTAGAATATGTACTCCGTATCATAGGTGCAAATTAAGCTGCGTGGCAAGTTTTTGTGTTGGTACTTATTAGTTCTTGTTTGCTTGGTTTCATATGACTGACAATGAGAAAAGCTTCTTTTGTTTATCCGTAGCTGAACCACAACGATCATCTTATGTATTAAATTTGGATCTGTAATGTTGATACTTATTAGTACTGTTTCTTTTGGTAATTGTAAGTTGTAACTGGTACTGAGATGGATGTTGTTATGCTTTCATAGATGAAATGTGTTACTGTTTTCTATATAATGTTACTGAAATGTGATACTTAGTACTGATACTTTTGGTGATTGTTGTTAATATATTTTCTTGTATTGTTTTTATATATAATGTTACTATAATGTATTTACCATATTGCTTTGTATAGAGTCCGTTGTTAGCTAACGACGGACTAACGACTGAAATATCCGTTGTTAGCTAACTACGGATTGTACTTTCGTCGTTAGGTTTCCCCCGGTGGCCATTGATTGCCGGAGGCTTAACGATGGATATACAGTCCGTCGTTAGCTTGTGATCGTTAACCTAACGACGGATTCACAGTCCGTCGTTAGGTTTAAAGTTTTTTTTATTATTTTTTTGATTTTGTAATATCGGTAACCTATAACCCGTCACAACAAACAATACAAATAAAATAGAACATTCAACGATAATTTAAAATTCACGAAATCGATTGAAATTCGAAATGTAATATATATAACTAAAGATGTTATAAATGTTGAAATACAATAGTATGAATGTAGCAAAATCATACAAATATGTTTATCAAATATATGATAGAGTCTAGGAATCAGAATCGGAAAAACTCAGAGGGAGAAACGGGAGAAATGAGGGACCACCTGCTCCTCCCTACTGCTGAGACTGCATCCACTGCATCATCTGAGCGTACTGAGACTACACGAGCGCCATCTGCTCAGCCAATCTCCTCTGCTCGGCAATGTAATCCTGTCGCTCGTGATCCTGCTCCTCGACTCGGCGCCGCAGGTCCTCAACCTCGCTCCTGGTGGCTCGTGAGGTGGACGACGATCCACTGAACCTGGAGGCTCTCAACGCCTTCCCTGCGCCTCCCGTACCGAACAACCTCTTCTTCTTGTCTGGGGCGCCAAGAACCTCTAAGTATAGCTTGTTGGTGTCACCGCATCGTGGTCCCCCTCAGGCATCTGGGCCCGTTCCGCGTCAGCACAAGCAAACACCTCAGTCTGCATGTAAACAAAAATGAACATTTCTTAATAACAAATTATAAAGGTTGTAATTATAAACTATATATATTACTTTGAAATTAAGACTTACCGCTATCGCCTCCAATTTCGCATCGGTGTACGTCTCGTCCGCGTACCGATGCTCATCGAGGAAGGAGTCGAACATGCAGTCTATCGGTTGTACTCCCCTCTCAATAGTTTGTGCATGACATACAAATCGGGTTATGTTATTGAAAAATGTGTATATGAATTAAAACTATAAAACATGTTTGAAATTATGATTTGAAATTACATTTTCCTCAGCTCGTTGCATGATGGACTTCGACCCTCCCCTATGCTTGATAGGACCAGTCCCCGGTCCCTGGGGCTCAGACATCTGGTTGCGCCTCGCTGCTTGGGATTTAGCAATAACATCATCCCTAGACCAGTAAGCGAGCCAACCCGCCCAAACCTCATCACTCCACCATCCAGGCTTCTCACCTCTAGGTGGGGGATCATTCCTCCTCCTCTTTATCCCGCATATATAATCCTTATATCTCTCCCATCACTTATCGTACCACAGCTCTCGAATCTTGGCATCTAGAGACGGTTCCCAAGTAAATTTTTTCTAGCATCCAACATGTATGTTAGAAATTGTAGTTAACTTCAATATATAGTAATAAGTTATAATTTAGAATGAATTTGAAAATTTTAAAAAAATTTCGAACCTTAAACTCCTCCCAGTATCTCTGCCTCACGTCCTCAGGCGTCAGCTTCCAACTGTATCCAGTCGGATTGGGAACAATCTTAAATAGTTCCCAGATATAATCAGCCGGGGCGCCATGAGGGTAAAATCTCCTACATAAATCATTTTAGTTTGATTTATATTAGTCTTCTAAATTACTTATTAAATACTTGTTAAAATTGAATATGTGATTGTATTTACGTACCCCCGCTCACGCACTGAGAGAACGAAGTCCCCTATGGGTCACTGCTCCCCCTGATGATACGTATCGGAGCCAGACGATGGACCACCTATATGTATGCCACCAATGTGGTGGCTCAGACCCGTCTCGAACTCATATCCGGATGATGAGCCCGAGGAGCTACCCCAGCCGATAGATAGAGGAGAACGTTGTGCACCCCTTCCTCGATGAGTACACACATCATCTCGTGGTGAAGATCTCCGACCGGAATACATCTATTATGTTGAAAATTAATAAATAAGTTGCATTTATAACAAAAAACGTATAAGTTGAAGTTTTATATTAAACATACAATGCGTTGCATTTATAATTAATACGTTGAAATTCGAATGTGGTAAGTTTTCTACACAATGTGCTAATCTTCATCATCTTCTTTATTGTCATTTTCATCTTCCTCATCTACATAGTCATCCTCGTCATTTTCTTCTTCTTCTTCTTCTTCTTCTTCTGAAGCTTCATCTTCTTCATATTCATCATCATCTTCTTCATCCTCTTCTGTTTCGAGGACAATATCAGTGTCTTGATTTTTCTCATCATCTTCAATTTCTACCTGGTCACCGTCTCGTTGAAGTGATATAGTATCATCTACATCAACAATGTTTACTACATTCACATCATCATCCTCCTGATACGGTGACTCTAATGTAGTACTAGACACATCAACTAGAGCAATATCGACATTGGACCTTGTCTTGATAGTACAAGCTTCCCACCAGTCTCTACATTGTTGATTCATACTTGGATATGAACAGTAATACACTTGTGTAGCTTGAACGGCTAATACAAAGGGTTCATACTTTCTAAGTCTGCGTGTATGATTTACAGACACTAATTTGAACTGAGGATCAACCCTTGTACCTGCCAACGAACTGTCAAACCAGTCACACTTGAATAAAACGACCTTTTTATTGTATAATCCTGGATATGTGAGTTCACACACTTCGACTAATTGTCCATAAAAATCTGTCTCACTCGAGTCTCCATAGTTACCAGCTTTGATGCACACACCACTACTCATGGTTGCTTTGTGAGTTCTGTGAGATATCGTGTGAAATTTATAACCATTCACCAAATAACCATGATATGTTGTAATCATTGGTGAAGGTCCACGTGCAATATCCCATATTACAGGATCTGTTACATAAGTTTGTACATATATCAACAAAAAGTTATAATATTTGTCAAGTTAAGTATTGATGCATATATCTAAATTATAAATTCAATTAAAGTTATATTAGTGTCAATTTGATTCACATAGGTACAAAACCATTCAGGAAATTCTATCGATATTTTCTTGTCAATATCCATGTCAGAAATCCATGGATTTCTGAGCTTGGGTTGTGATTCGTACTCCCTTCATACAACAAGTAGATATTAGTTGATAAAAGCTACATCTTAAATTAAATAGAAAGTTTATATTGAGTTGTAAAACTTTACTTGATATATGGATCACTATCCACACAATTATGGACTACGTATAGATGAGCAGCTCTGTATTCCCTGTTCTAAATTATTTTAAACCTTCAGTACGTGGCGTTGTTTAGACCAGACCCACTGTCCGATAAAGGGACTCAGTAACGGGCACGAGGAATATTTCCAGCCGATATACCTCCAATTTATTTTATTGAATTGCTCGCAAGAGTACGAGTTCGTTATAGATTAATAAGTTGACCCTAAGTCGTATTCTCAAGTAAGGCTAAGCAGGTCTTTATCTATGTTGCAGAATAGAAAGCAATTAAAAAGAAGGGGTTTTGATATTTTAACTAATCTAATTAATCTATCTAGGCGAATGAAATTAAAGAATTTAAAATACGAATTACCTAGACGAAAATTAATAAAGCGATTAAATCTTAAATCTAAGAACAAAGAATTAAGGAAACTGAATTTAAACATGCCTTGAATTGATTAATTAACATGATTGAAAGGTTTGTATTAATGAATTGGAAATTAATCAAGAAAAGAGCAAAAAGAAAATAGATCATAAAGCAATAAAGAAAGCAGTAAAAGAACTCACGAATGTAAAAGGTAAATAATGCATTAAAGTACTCCGGGTTTGAATCACGAACGAATTCACAATGAAATTGAAAAACGAACGAAATAAAAATCTAGACTAATGGTGTTTTCTCTCGTGGTCTAAACCCTAAAAAGTAAAGTAAAAAATGTGAAGGAAGTCCCTGCTGAGATCGCGCGTGGAGGTTTAAATAGAGTAGAAAATCCCGCCTAGGTTGCGCCGCTGGGGGCTAGCGAGCGCTACCTAGGCTCGCTGGAAGAATGGCCGAAGCAGGGGGCTAGCGCTCGCTAAGCCCTCTCTTTGTCTGTGGCTTGGCTGCAAGGGGTAGTGCCCGCTAGGGGGTAGCGGTTGCTACCCTAATGTTTTGTCCGCCTACAGTTTCCAGGGGCCAGCGGTCGCTAGGGGGTAGCGGCCACTAGCCCCCAGTTCTGCCTTGGTCCTGTTCTTTGGCCTAGCGAGTGCTAGGGGCTAGCGCCCGCTAGGTCTATCTTCAGTCAAGCATACAATTTGCCCTTTTCTTCGTCTTTTGGTCTCGTTTCTCTTGTCAAGGCTCGTTAACCATTTTTTTTCGATTCTCACCTACAATGTAGCATATAGAAAACCAAAACATCAACTTGAACAACAAACATAAGTATTATGAGACCATAAACACAATAGAAACGAGACCAAAAATGTATAAAACAACCTCCCCACACACAATACCTTGCTTGTCCTCAAGCAAGTCTAAGCTCAACAAAATATGGAGATTTCAAAACAAGAAGCAAGTTTAATTATGCAACAACAATCAAATTCATCACGAGTTCACGGAAGGAATAATAAGACTATACATCAGTCACCATTACGTGTTTCCCTCGAAGGTGCAACTTCAATCCGATCAAACTCAGCAACATATGCAAATCCGGTTTTTAATTACTCAAAAGCTAGACTTTGAATTTTTATCTTTTCAAACTTAATTATTTAAGAACCAAACCGCATAGAATTATTAGTGATATTTAGAACATTGGTCACTAGGTGTGATCTTCAGATAAACCGAGTATCCTAGCGTGGTTTCCCATATCCATTCATCGAATTCAAAATTTCCATCGATTTCATAGAGGAAGAGGGGTAGAGTTCTTATCACCTATTTAAGCAGTTCAAGAAATTCAATTACAATTATTAAGGCCATTCGAGCTAAATTTTTGGAAAGAGTGGGTTATATGGCCAAAAGTCACGAGATATGAACATTTAGATGTTATCTAAAGTGTTCTCGTGTGGTTTCCCGTGCTCATGGTTTCCAGAGGAGCAGAAGCCTCCCAACTCAATCTCACACTTAACAAAATTAACACCATTAACAATCAAGTCTAGCCATTAAGAAATCTTATACCAAATTCACAAGTTACGAGCTATCACATCAATCCATCACAAAATCGAGTGTCCCACGACAACTATAATCAAAATGTAATGCTCATTACCCAATCATCAACTTACAATGTCAATTCATGTCGTCAAGCATAATCAACATATTTCTCATCAAAATCAATCACTAATCCTATTAAGCTCCAAATTGCAAGTGAGCAAACAAAAGTACATAACTACACACTTCTAAACATACGCCTCATGCTATAGATAAAATCATACCTACCCCCTCATGAAATAAATAAGCAATGTCCTCATTGCTACAATAAAAAAAAGAGAGAGAGTGAGAGAAACTATCCAATATGATATGCGGCAGTGGAAGAAACACCAAACAAAACCAAAGAAACAACAAAAAGAAATAAACTAAAAGAAACAACCCGGACACACACGAAAAATAAAAAGAAAGGAAAACATACTAAACAGCAGTGAGAAGTCACTGCTGATCTGGTGGTGGAGGAGGATCAGAGAGAGCCCAGCTCAACCATTGAGCATTTAGCTCCGCAATCCGGTGGTTGTTCTCGATAACTTGTTGCTCTATCCTCCGCTGACTCGCTGTCATCGAGGTGTTGTACCCTCCAAAGTCATGGTAGAGAGTACGAGCTGTGGAGGGTGAATAACGCCGAATGAAGTGCGCTGAAAATTTCACCGGAAAGTAGTGGTGGCGGCAGCGAGCAGGTGGTGTCCAGCGGTGGTGGAAGGAGTCTTTGGTGGGTGGAAATGAGTGGTTGTGGAATTGGGTGAGAGAGATGGTGGATGGCAAAATAAAGGAAGGAAAGGTGGAATGATTGTGAAATTTTGATGGAGGGTTTGGGAGAGGTGTGCTTCGGGTGGGAGGGAAGAAAAGGGAAAGATGATTTTTGGGATAAGATCTGAGTGGAGAATAAATATGGTTTCGCAGGGGGTAACGACTACTAAGGGGGGTAGCGGTCACTACTCTTGTGTGCTTGAGGGCTAGGATCAGTCGATGGCTAGTGACTGCTCCGACCTCCGCTTCTGATCTGAAGCTCTCTTCCAAGCTGGAATCCTGCACAATAGAGACCTCGGCAAAAGTATCAATAGAATTAATAAATGCACAATCTTCAATGGAACTAACAGAGGTCATAGCCTTTTGCTTATGCACAGAAAACGAAACTGACTCTCCTAACACTGACATCTTAACATTACCATTCTTAACATCAATCAAAGTGTTAGTAGTCGCCATAAAAGGTCTACCTAGCAACAAAGTATGATCACGCTCATTTTCATGCACATCTCCTATCTCTAAAACAACAAAATCCATAGGCACAATCAAACCACCTACGCTAACAAGAATATTCTCAATAATACCTCTAGGATATCTAACAGAACGATCAGCTAACTGTAAACTCATGCGTGTAGGTTTCAATTCACCTAACTCTAATTCCTTAAAAATCGAGTAAGGCATAAGATTAATACCTGCACCTAAATCAAGCATACCTGTCACAGTTTTACCATTCCCTAGAGCGATGGGGATGACGAAACTACCTGGATCTCGCAGCTTTTTTGGAAGAGGCTGCTGCATAATGGAACTAGCTACCTCGGACACCATCACAGACTCGTCATCAGCAAATCTTCTCTTCTTGGAGGCAAGCTCCTTGAAGAACTTGAGATAGGAAGGAACATTTCGAATGACCTTCAATAAGGGAAGATTCACACGCACTTGAGAAAGCATTTTGTAGAAGTCTTTGAATTGTTGTTCCAGCTTTTCATTCCTCAGTCTGCTCGGGAAGGGAATTGGTGTCTTGTACAGGTTGGCCGCCTTGTGCAACTGAATAGCTGGCTGCTCTGGTTCCATCTCCTTTTCTTTCTCTTTCTCCTCCTCCACTTTGTCTTCCTCAGATTCAAGGAGCTCCACTTGGTTATCCACGTGCTTGCCACTACGTAGAACAATAATAGCTTGCACCTGATGTGGCTAATGTCCCTGTCCCGGTATCCTTCCTATCTGTAGCTGTTGCTGCACCTGATTCATAGCTCCAGAGATTTGCCCGACTTGACTCTCGAGGCATTTGATAGTAGCCTCTTGAGCCTCTCGAGCCAGTTTGCTCTCCTGCATGAAAGCTGCAAGACTGTCCTCTAGAGACGATTTAGGCTGAGCCGGTCGTGGTGCAGATGGGAACTGTGGCTGGAACTGAGGTAGCGGCAGCTGGCGTAGCTGCTGATAATGAGGTGGCGGCTGCTGATATAGTGGAGGTGGATAATACCCTGGCTGAGGTGGGTAATATGGCTGCTGTGGATAATACCCTTGCTGCGGTGGGTAGTACTGCTGTGGGGCTGCTCGACGGACAGGGAAGTTCGAATTCTACCCTTGACTCGGCCCCTTCCACGTAGAGTGTTTCTGGGCTGGATGCTGCTCGAATGGCGGGCGCGGTGGGAAGCCTTGTGCAGCATAGACTTTCGTCTCTCCTTCATAAGTCATCTCTGTCATCCTGGTGCATTGATCTTCATTATGTGTCAGATCACCACAAATCTGACACGACTCGGATGTAGGCTCGTGCTTCGCTATTGCAGGAGGCTTACTCATCTTCAACTCTTGGAGTTCTCGCATCATATCGGCCATCTGCTTCTTGAGGTCTGGGCTGACTCCAATCTCTCGGACTTCCACTCTCTTGGATTGGGAAATTTTCTGCTACGAATTAGTGGCAAGCGTCTCGAAAATCTCAATTGTTTTATCGGCTGTCTTCTCAGATATATTTCCCCCAGCCACTGTATCCACCATGAACTGATAAGTGTGCTGCAACCCATTGTAAAAAATCTGCCAAAGAAGTTTAGGCACGATCTGATGGTGCGGGCACTGCTGCTGGAGCTCTCTGAATCTATCTAGGGCCTCATGAAAAGGCTCATCAGGCTCCTGAGCAAACTGAATTATCTGAAGTCGGATCTGCTGCGTCTTATGGTTCGAATAGTACTTGTGCAGAAATGTAGTACTCACCGCCTTCCAATTAGGTAATGATCTTGCTGGAAGGAAGAGATACCACGACTTCGCCCTATCCTTGAGTGAATAGAGGAAGCACTTCCTTAGCAGCTCGTCCTCGGTGATAGTTTGGAGTGGAATAGACTGGACAACTGTACAAAATTCCCTGATGAAAAGGAGTGCGTCTTCGTTAGGTAGCCCGTAGAATGATGGAAGCAAGTTGATGTGGTTATGCTTCAACTCATAGTTCCTCCCCGCAGCCGAGAGCACGATAACGGATGCGGTTATGCCATATGTCGGCCTGGCAAAGTCTCCGAGTTTCCTAGGGACTTCGTCTTCCTCGGCCATTATAACTAGTTGTTCTTCGAATAATGAAGCGAGGTTGACAATGTCCCTAAATTGCTCCTCAAGCATGACTTCTCTTCTATTGTTGTTGTCAACGTAGGGCACCCACTCTTGTCTCAAGCTTCGGCGACCTAGCATACGCAAACCAACAGAAGATCAAACGCACCTTGCGGGAGAAAATGAATAAATAAAATTAAAAGAAAAATAAAAATAAAATAAAAAGCAACACAAATAAATGCCTAAAGCCTTCCCCAACAACGGCGCCAAAATTTTGTTCCAACTTATTTTAAACCTTTAGTACATGACGTTGTTTAGACCAGACCCACTGTCCGATAAAGGAACTCAGTAACGGGCACGAGGAATATTTCCAGCCGATATACCTCCAATTTATTTTATTGAATTGCTCGCAAGAGTACGAGTTCGTTATAGATTAATAAGTTGACCCTAAGTCGTATTCTCAAGTAAGGCTAAGCAGGTCTTTATCTATGTTGCAGAATAGAAAGCAATTAAAAAGAAGGGGTTTTGATATTTTAACTAATCTAATTAATCTATCTAGGCGAATGAAATTAAAGAATTTAAAATACGAATTACCTAGGCGAAAATTAATAAAGCGATTAAATCTTAAATCTAAGAACAAAGAATT
>JAPKLX010000102.1:406121-530607 GCA_026898415.1 Leonotis leonurus
CCTAAAAAGTAAAGTAAAAAATGTGAAGGAAGTCCCTGCTGAGATCGTGCGTGGAGGTTTAAATAGAGTAGAAAATCCCGCCTGGGTAGCGCCCGCTGGGGGCTAGCGAGCGCTACCTAGGCTCGCTGGAAGAATGGCCGAAGCAGGGGGCTAGCGAGCGCTGGGGGCTAGCGCTCGCTAGGCCCTCTCTCTGTCTATGGCTTGGCTGCAAGGGGTAGCGCCCGCTAGGGGGTAGCGGTCGCTACCCCAATGTTCTATCCGCCTACAGTTTCCAGGGGCCAGCGGCCGCTAGTCCCCAGTTCTGCCTTGGTCCTGTTCTTTGGCCTAGCGAGCGCTAGGGGCTAGCGCCCGCTAGGTCTATCTTCAGTCAAGCACACAATTTGCCCTTTTCTTCGTCTTTTGGTCTCGTTTCTCTTTTCAAGGCTCATTAACCATTTTTTATCGATTTTCACCTACAATATAGCATATAGAAAACCGAAACATCAACTTGAACAACAAACATAAGTATTATGAGACCATAAACACAATGGAAACGAGACCAAAAACGTATAAAACATTCTCTGTCATCCAATGATCTTTGGTTGTCTTTCCAACACCAGTTCCAGCCAATTTGAATATGGAAAGCAAACCTGGTTGATCTTATTTCCCACTAGTAGAACATCCTCCAACGTAGTTGCCTATCTAACGGAACGCTATTGGATCAAATGACAAAGACATAAAGGCTGCACAGCAGTAGTAGGGGCGTTAAGACTGGAGCTTTTTCAAGGAAGACGCAACAACACACTTTTCTCAATGCTCAAAGAGGCGATGCAAGGTCTACTTCACATACTCTTCGACAAGAGCGAAAGAGTCTTCCAGTCTTTTTGGCGTCATCCTTCTTCGTGCACTGCTTCGGTCGTGCCGGGATTAATTTCCTATTTCCAGCTGAATGAGGGCAAAAACCGAGGTCGACTATCTCCACTCTCCTTTATCTCCCGCTTCTGAGTCCGTCCAAAGCAAAGGGCCTGTGATCATTCATCAGTAGCCAAAAAGACAGATTGGAAGATACCTATAGATGAAATCGAAACTTTGCCTCAAAGGTGAGGTTATTTCCCGGATGTCCGAGCTCGATCCCCACCCCATGATCCTCAAAATAATACGAGCAAAATACAGTGGCTTCCTCCACTAAGTATGCATTACATATAGATCCCTCAACACTTGCTTTGTTCTTTACATTATTTTTTAATTTTCTCAAATATCTGTATTGAAATGATTGTGGTGCAAAGCATTAAACATAATGTATTAGTTGAAATATAACTTGTAATTAAGATGTTTTGAAGTACCTCTCAAATGGGTACATCCATCGATATTGAACTGGTCCTCCATCTCTTGCCTCGTCAGCTTGATGGATAGGCAAATGTTCCATTGAGTCAAAGAAGCTTGGCAGAAATATACGCTCAAGTTTACACAAAATATCTAGGATGTTATTGTTAAGTGTCTCCATGTCCTCACTCTTTATGTTTCGTGATGTCAAATCACGAAAGAATAAGCACAACTATGTTATCGACTTTCAAACGGCTTGTGGGAATAGTTCTCGAAATGTTATGGGTAGTATACGCTGCATGAAAACGTGACAATCATGACTCTTCATGCAAAACATCTTAAATTTACTCGTGTCTACACATCTACCCATATTTGACATGTAACCGTCCGGAAACTTAAAGTCTTTCACCCATTCACACAAGATTTTTCTCTCTTTTTTGTCAAGTGTGTAACATGCCTTAGGATATTTATTGGTATACTCGTCACTCATTAACTCTGGTCTATGACAATAGTAGTTTAGTTTCATCCTAAACTTTGTTGTCTCTTTTGTCTTGCCTTCGACATTCATCACAGTATTGATAATGTTATCAGAAACATTCTTTTCAATGTGCATAACATCTAAATTGTGACTAATCAACAAAGAACTCCAATATGGAAGGTCCCAAAAGATGCTCTTTTTCCTCCATCCAGTGGTAACTTGTTTTAAAATACGCTTGTTATTACCATCATAATCTTTAGTTACCTTAACGAGACCGAGATCTTCAATCTGATATAGTAGCTCTTCCCCTGATCTCCTCTCTGGAGGATCATCTGCAACAACTTTATTCTTTCTAAAAGCCCTCTTGTTCCTCCTGAATTGATGATCGTAAGGTAAGAACTTGCGATGTGTCAAACCATGACTGCTTCCGGCTATGTGTTAAAGAAAATACTTCAGTTTGTTCCATGCATCGAGGACAAGCTAATCTTCCAGTTGTACTCCAACCAGACAACATAGAGTAGACTGGAAAATCACTTATGGTCCACATCAACGCTGCATTCATCTGGAAGTTTTGTTTCTTTGAAATGTCATAAGTATGGGCACCAACTGACCACAATTGATTGAGTTCAGATATAAGTGGTTGTAGGTACACATCTATCTTATCTTTTGGATTTCTTGGACTAGGTACAAGCCCTATGAGAAACATGTGTTGTTCTTTCATGCACTGCCACGGAGGTAAGTTGTAAGGTGTAAGGATAATAGGCCAAGATGAGTACTGTTGTCCCGACTGACCGTAGGGTTGAAAATCATCTGTTGATAGGCCCCATTTGATATTCCTTAGCTCTGCTACAAAACTTGGGTAAGTCACATTAAAGTGCTTCCATGCCGGTGAATCTGCAGGATGTCTCATAACACCATCATCAACTAAAGTTGAATTCCAGATCATGTCTCCAGCTGTAGCTTTAGATGCATACAACCTCTGTAAACGAGGTGTTAAAGGGAAGTAGTACATCTTCTTATATGCAACTGGTTTACGTCCCCGACTCCTATCTTTGTATCGATTTTCATTGCAAAACTTGTAATTCACAAGATTGGAATCCGCTTCCTAATATATCATACAATGATTCCTACATGAATCTATTTTCTCTACATGTAAACCTATTGCACGTAGCAATTTTTGTGTGCTGTAGTACTTCATGGATACTTTGTGATGATATGGGAATGCTTCGTTTAATAAAACACACATTTCATTAAAATATTTTTGTGGCATTCCAGAACGGGCATTCAAAATCATCAGGCGAGCCACAAAAGACAACCGAGTGTGGTTCTTACACCCAGGGTATAACTCTTTATCAGCGGCATCCAACAACTCGTACAACAATCTTGTTGTAGCATATGGATCTTCTTCAACATCTGGGTTGTTAAAACTGGGACCCCCGAGATCATGAACCATCTCGTGGTATGTCCCGTAATCTTCTTCAAGTTCTACATCTGCAACGACACGTGTTTCTTGAACATTTGAAGGTATTTCTGTTTCCCCATGAAACCTCCAAATCTCGTAACCACATGTGAAATCTTTTCTAGCAAGATGTAGCTGTACAACATATGTACTTCTAAACCATATATTCCTACACTTCACACACGGACACTTAATTTTTTCTCCATCCATATACTGGTGCTGACTACTTGCAAATATTAAGAACTCTTCAAGCCCAGAAAGAAAATGTGGATTAAATCCCCCATTTGGAAGTAACCGCAAGTACATCCAATCTCGACTCATTTTTATAACCCTGATTATTAATAAGTATTCACATAGTAAAAGAAAGATTAATTAGTTACGGAGAGGGCGAGACTATATTAGTGATCTATTAAATTAGACATTTAAATAAAGATTGCACATGTGTAAACAGAGACTCACTTAAGAAAGTGTTTTATGGGAGTTAAATAGAGAAGTTGAATTATTTGAAGTTGAATAGAGGGAGAGAATTATAAGTTGATTTGCAGTTGAATAGAGGACGAGAATAGAGGGCGAGAATTATGGAAATTATGGTTAGAGGGCAAGAATTATAAGTTGATTTGCAGTTGATTGCACATTATAAGTTGAATAGAGGGCTAGATATTAGTTGAAAAAAATTTAAGGTTTTGTAAGTCATTAATGATTTGCAGTTATGAATTATAAGTTGATGCTTAGACTGTTTGATGCTAAGCAATTGGAGATCACGAGCAATATTGAGTTTAATTATGTCATATTCGAAGTTCACAAGCGTTTGGTCATTTTGGGAAATGTTATGGTGAGTAATCTTGTAGCTAATTGCATCTAATATAACGAGTCACTGAATCTAATAAAAACATCCAAACATAATCATCAAAACATCCCAACATAAATCTCATCATCAAAACATCTGAACATAATCATCAAAACATCCCAACATACATCTCATCATCAAAACATCACAACACATGCATCTCATCAAACCACCACAACATAATATTGCACATATTGCGAGAAGATCCTTAAGACGTAATCAAAATCTATCCCGAAGGGAGAAGATCCTTAAGAAATTAATTACGTCTATCCCAATGTCATATATATACGCAAATCGTTATACTAAATTATCAAAATTAAGAAATTTGAAACAATAAACTAAACTAATTAACCTACATTACATTAGGTGTAAATTAAAACAATAATTTAAATTAAACAGTTAATTCAATTTATAACTCATTAAGAAATTAATTAGACTTAAAGAAAATATGTACAAAGTATTCGATTATTAAATGCATTAACAATTATTAATCTAAATTAGGTATAAATAGTCTAAATTGAGTGTAAATTAGTCTAATTAACATACATTACATCTAATTAACTAAATTACATCTAATGAACTAAATAATTACATCTAATGTAATTACCTAATTAATTATAATTAACCTACACAATTAAATTAATCTAACTAACAAGATTAATCGAATTAACTACAAAAATTAACTAATTAATTATAAATACTAAATAATCTAAAGATTAACAAATTGATTAAAATAAATTATTAAAATTATTTACATTTCACCGGAGGAGGCGACACCGGAGCGGCGAAAGGCGACTACGAGAGCAGTTGGGAGGCAGAGGGCGGCAGGAGAGGCGGCGGAGCAGGCGGGCAGTCTCTGAAAAAGGGCAGGCGACGGTGGGAGGCGGCAGCAGGCGATGACAAGAGGCGCAGGAGCAAGCACCAGGCGGGGCCAGACGGCGGCAGGCGCGGCGACAGATTCTTCTCCAGCGAGAAAACAGGTCACAAATGAGAAATCGAGAGATAAATAGTGATAGGGGAAGGGAAAAGGGCGAAATATACTTACCTCGGTGGAGGGAGCTTCAATTTTGATGGAGAGGATGGGAATCGCCGGAGATTCGAGTTTGGGTGTGTGTGTGTTCTGTTTTTCGCGAAATGGGGAAGAAGCCCGATAAATAGGGCGGGACGACGGACTGGACGATAGACCAGTCCGTCGTCCGCTCTAAAATTAATTAAAAAATAAAAATAAAAGTTAACGACGAAACTAACGACGGAACATGCTGACGACGGATATTCATTCCATCGTACTATCCGTCTCCAATTTGACATTTTTTTGTAGTGTTCCACTAACAAACACTACAGAAATCTGAAAACTAAAATCTAATAAACACTAACAAACACTACATATATGGAACCACACATCAGCAGAAAAATCTAAGAAGCATTAATCACATATAAAGCACTAACAAACCTATAAAGCACTAACAAACATCAGCAGAAACAGATTTTTCAATTGTCACCACGAAGAAACATATAAACCACTAACAAACATCAACAAAAAATTCTATCAAGCAATAACCACATATCACCTTATTGCAAGTTCAAAAACATATTTTTATATAGCCCCCATACACAAACACATATAAAGGAAAACTGAAAAGAAAAAAAAAATCTTGCACGGGATTCCACTATATGCAACCTCAATACACCAATCACACAACACATATATGGAAATTTGCCTACATCGGAATTGAAAATTTTACCATGATTGCAATTCCAAAGCACTACCAATTTATATGGCTGACATTTAATCGAAATACCTATCAATCTGCAACTTCGACAAACAAAGCAAAAAAATCAGGAACCCTAACATTTCACGAGATTAATTTCTTCCTAAACAGAGGTGCTAAAAATTAACGAATGAAGGTCTGAATTTAATACCTTACATGGAAACATTCCCAATCGTTGGAGACTCAATTTGGTTTCCCCCAAATTCGTAGCCATTGAACAGCAAACCCTAGAACATAAACAAACGATAAAAGATACAGCCCCCAAAACTAAACAAATCAAACATCAAACAAGAATATAGAGAAAGATTTTTACAAACAAGGTTGTAGAGAGCTCTCGACTATATCCCAAGAAAGCTTTGAAGGTTCTATTTTTCTTTCTAAAAACGATGGGGTTCGAAGTGGAGAAAATAATATGTCCAATGTGGCGTTCGATGGGGTTCGATTAATTATATCATCTACTGTTACACTAAGACAAATAATACGCTCAATGTGGAAGGATAATTAGTATTAATGGAACAGTAGAATAGTACTGGACCCTGAGTTTTATCTCGGGCTCATAAATAACACACTTTATCTACCAAACATGAGATGAAGAGATATTAATATTATACATTCATGTCATGTACCAAACACTCCATTATAATATGCTATCATACATAAAATATAAATGAGTAAAAATATAAAGGATGAGAATATTATACTAAGAAATAAACAATTTGATATGATTATGAAAATTATAATATGAAAGTAGTATAGAAAAGATTGCTACACGTATATTTAGGTGATAAAATAAAATACTCAATAGATTTGAAGAACATATTTTATATTTTAATTATGAATGTGGACAGAGAAAATATTATTATAAAAATTAAATTACACTAAATTTAAATTATATAATTATATTACGGACGACTCGAAACTTAGAATATTATTTTAGTAACAATGAAGTGGAGGACTTGCTGATTCCCTTAACGAAGATCCGATAAAACGGGAACGATAAAAAGTAAAGCAAAAGATTAAACGCGGGGTTATTGTTAAAATCTTTGAAAGTATAAGGATGTAATTGGAATATAATTAAAATATAGGAGAGGGAAATACAATTTAACCCATTTTCTTTCAAACTATACAGTAGTCTGGCAGTAGCTCTCCATTTTCATTTGGCAGTGGCGCTATCGTCTCGACGTCGTCGTTTTACTGCTATTCCTGGTACGTTTTCTCGCTCCCAACAAGTTGTTCCACAACTTTTGCACGCTTATGCTGTTTCATCTCACAGCTTCGTCGTCTTCCTAAATCTCTATTTTTTTTTATTCGGGGATGAATCGATTCTCCGGATGTTTATAAATCAACCTTTTCTCTTCCTAAATGCATAAATTGATGGAAATAACACTTTTTTATTTATCCTAGCTGTATTCTTTCTCGACGTTGGTAAAGTACCCAACACGCCAAATTTATCATTGTTTTAGGGTTGGTTTTGTTCCAATTTTGTTTAATTTTGGGTCGTTGGGTGAATTTTGTGAACAATGTAGAATACGTGATTTAGGCTACCTTGAAATGCTTCACTTGTTTGCAATGTGCTCGATGAAATGTCAATTTGTGTATTTAGCTTCTGTTCTCACTGAAATCATATTTAAAGATTGATCTTTTGCTAGTAGGCTAGTAGGTTTACCAGGGGAGCTTTTAGCACGAGTCAAAACTAATTCATTAATTTCATTATGCTGAACCAGAATGAAGACATTGCAATGCTTTCTTCCCTCTCCCCAATTTCCTAGTCTTTCCATACATCCGAATGTATACCTGAAATGTGTATTATATGGATTATGTCTTACTGTTTCAGATAATCCCAAAAGTTCTACGTCAGTGTAAGACTTGAAATTTGTTTCTAGCTCTTGATTATTGCATATAGACTATGATATTTAGATAATACGGACCACTAGTTAACAAAGCAAATAAAGTGGAAATAATCTTGCATGTCATATATCAAATACAAGCTAGTTAAGCAACAACATTAATACTTCAAACAAAAACATCACCGTAGAAGCAAAATTAATTAGAAGTATGCATGTGTATATCAAAAATGAAGTGGTGAAGGTAGTATCTCAATTCTCATTAATTATGATGATTGGCACAATGCAAATAGATATAATGTAGGTGAAGAATGTCCAGATTAATAAGAACCAAATTGTTGACATAAAAAAAGGTTGAAAAATTGGTCAAAGAAGCTCCTACTCCATTCCGGGTTATGTTGGATGATTAAGATCTTCAATGCTGAAAACATGCAAACTATTCTATTTGAACAATCCTTTGTCTTTGTAAGGTTTTTTCATTGTGCTATGCTAAATTTACTTTCCTTAGTGTTATCTCGTGGATGCGTGCGGGAACAAGCAAAAGAAAGTTAAATTTGCAATAATTTTCGATATTTGATTGTTCTTTCTCACTTGCAATTGATGCCGATTGCTGAAGCAATTGCTAATGTGATTTGTAGATAACCTGACATTTGCTAGAGGGAGAATCTTGGTTTCAGAAATTTTTTAGTTGGCTAAAACTATGATGGGCTGGCAGCGGCATATGCAGTCCTTAGTACATCAGGTTGCAACTAGATATGCTTTCAGTCACAGTGCTTCATTCAGTACTTTCAATCGAGCAAAGACTTCTCTTGTATCTGGTAATTTGGTTTTTGAGTTCAATGAAATAAATCTGGTCAACAATTGTATAATATTTGAAACATGATGTTTTGAGTCTCTTTTACGGCTCAAGGAATTTTTGTATATATTTATATTTCTTATGTTTTCTATCTATTTTCTTAAAATTCTTAGTATATAATGTTTTCAGGTGGGATTTCCTCCTTGCCAGGCCTCAGGAACTCGCTTTATCCTACTACATCAAGGTCATTGTTTCAGCATATGCAGAAATTGGTACGTACAAATAACCTTCTTTTTCATCTAAAAATTTCTTTAATGATTCCTATGAAGCTTTTGTTTCTAAATCCCATTGGGATGGCATAATTGTGTTGTTATACTTGTTCAAAATGTCTAGTGTTATGGCCTGCATGAGGGGACACGTGCTGAGATTATGATCCTATTTAAGAAAACAAAGCTCTTACTTATTAGTTTATTTATTTCCAGTAGAGTCATCACTGTTATCTGATTATGTTATGCCTCAAAATTATGATTTTAACCAAGCTTAAGCTTTCAAGACGAAGGTTCAGCATTTAAAGTACAAATATGATTAGGTTGGATAATTTAGAGTGTCTATCAGTCGCACAGAGCGAGTGAGGCCTAAGTTGATAATATTTAATCTTGGTGTATGACTCTATTGATATACTTCTTCCTTCTTGAGTATCTAAATTATTAGTTACCACCAATTATAAACAGCATGTCATCAACTTGCGTTTTACTACTCATTTCCTTTATTCGGAATTTGGCATCTGTTTTAATAGGAATTTACTAGTTCAAGGATTTTACTCGGACCGGAAGGGAAAAAATCATCTAAGGCTCAAGCAAATGCAAAGGGGAAAAAGGTTTTGCATCTATCCAGTATTTTAAACCACTGATTACCTAGATCAAATAGACAGTGTACCTCACTATTTTGAATTTTAAACCACTGATGATAGTTTCTTGTATACAGAAACGGTATACTGGATCAACCAACAAAAAATCTAGATTCCTTAAACAACGGAAAGGAAGAGTGAAGGGCATATCATCTCAAGGTAATCATATTTGTTTCGGTACATTTGGTCTTCAGGCACTTGAACCAGCTCGAATCACATCGAGGCAAATCGAAGCTGGCCGTCGGGCAATGACACGAAATGCAAGTCGTGGTGTGAAAGTATGGGTTCGTCTCATAGCTGATAAAACCGTTACATCAAAACCTGCTGAAACTCGTATGGGTAGGGGGAAAGGAGCCATAGAATATTCGGTAGCTGCTGTTAAACCGGGGAGAATACTTTATGAAATGGGCGGAGTAACTGAAACTGTAGCTAAAAAGGCTATCGTAATAGCATCATCCAAAATGCCAATACAGACCAGATTTGTTGTTTTGAGATAAAATGTAGGTGGTGAGCAAACTTGAGTTGAGGGTCAAACAAAGTCATCTATTTATGTTTTGGACAGAGTACTCTCTTTCTCATTATGTTGTTTTCACTTTTGGATTTGTCAGACAGAGTCTGAATGAGACTCGAACCCTGAGGTTTCAATGTGTGGTTTTCCCAGCATTTTTGAATTTGTTAAACTTTTCTTTGTTTTAATAAAATACCCCTATTAAGTGCATTTATATGACATAAAATGTTTATATGACTCAACCTCGGGGTTGTACACTTGTTGGGCTGAGGTAGAGTACTGCTTGACTTGAAACATAACTCGGTTCGAGTGTTAGTCGAGTTTGATTTGATGAATGCTTCTTGAAGTGTTTGTGTTCAAGCTCATTTAATGTATGATTAATGTATTTTTTTATTATTATTACAATGTTACACCCCTTTAATGATATTTATCTTAGTTAAGATAATATTTTAGTGGTCCCATAATATGTTCTTCTATAAATTACTAGAAGATTGTAGTAGGTTCTATTTAGGGGTGTAAACGAGCCGAGTATTAGCTTGTTCAAGCTTGAGCTCGGTTCATGAGTTTCAAGCTCGAGCTCGACTCGACTTGATCAAGTTATGATTTTTCAAGCTCGAACTCGACTCGATGAAAAATTGGATAAGCTCGAGTTCGACTCGATTAGGCTCGATTAATGTTGGTATAATTTAAATTTTCTCAAATAAGCTTGTTTAGGCTCATGTACGCTCGTTTAACAATAGAGAGTATAAACGTGAAATCATAACCTAAGCTCGATTAGGCTCGCGAGCCTATCAAGTCGAGTATTGTTGAACTTGAACTCGGGCTCGATATATACTTAAGTAGCTCGAGCTCGGGCTCAACTCGATATACATCGAGTCGATTTCAAGTTTTTCTCGAGTCAATCCTAAATAGCTCGCGAGCTGTTTCGACTCACTTACACCCCTAGTTGTAGTAGGTTGTAGTGCTATAAATACTGCACCATTATGGTTATTTGATAATATAATGAAATGAATAGATGAATTATATTCTTGGCTCCCTCTTTACTTCTCTATTTTCTAGAGTTTAAGCTCACTCGAAGAGCTCTTTATCGATATGATCTCGATGGGGAACGTATCAACTGGTGCTTTCATTGAGTATCATCTATCTTCTCTCCTTCATTTTCCACACTTTCTTGTCATGACTACCACCAAACAAGAAATTCTTAGTGCAATTCAATCTTTCAAAGTCCAACTTGAAGCATTCAACAATGATATGAGAGAATATGGCTTAAGATTTCAAACATGTTCTCTCCAACAATCAAAACCACAATTTCATACCCATTTTCCCACAAAGCCTTCCACCACCCTCCCCACCTGAAGTTGTACCATACACTCAAAGTTTCAAGAAGCCACCTCACTCAATGCTACCACCGCACACCTCACTCCACAACCCATCCCCTCATCACGCCTCCCTTATTCCAAAATCTCAATGTAGCTTCCTTAATCAGACACTGTTATCTCAAACTTTAATTCCACCGTTACCTCACAATCCAAATGTGCAAGCTCATCGAAATTGCAAATATCTCCATTCGATTATCACCGCAGATACCTCCAGTTCAATTCAGGTCTACGGTGACACAGTGACACCAATCGTCGACTGCAGCGACTCTTCCAAAAACTGACAAGGGGGCCCGCTAGGCATCAGCAAGACCTCCATTGTCACCTGCAGCGCGAAGGGAGAACGAGAAGCTTTGGAGGCAGTGCTGGGAAGAAATAGAAAAAGCATCGTCGTCTTCTTCGATGAGATCCACATATTCAACAATGCATAACAGGATTCGTTCTACCCCTATATCGAGGACGACACAATAATCTTCGTCGATGCCACCATTTAGAATCCTTCCTTCTACCACATCACCACTGTCCTCAACCGAGTCCCCGCCAATGCACATAGAGGATTACTCTCCGTACTTTCTACAAATTTCCTTCCCGCCATGGAAATCGTCCTCGCCAACAACTAGGGATGTTAATGGGTGGGTAAATCTAGACCGAAACCAACAAATAGATTATGGTTATTAATCTAAAACTCACCCATTATATAGTAGATCCGGACTGGACCAGAACCATAAGTTAAAAATTATATTGGTTCGGATCGGATAAATGTTCGTGGATCTTAGGGTTCCAACTCATCCTAATTTTTAATCTTCTACTCCATTCTAGAACTCAGTCACTCTCTTCTTCTCTCTGTGGCCGATGCCACCCACTGCACTCACCACCACGTGCTACACTCTCTTTGTCGCCACGCGGCCACCCACCACCACCGGCCACCCTCTTTTCCTCTTTCTCCTGCCACAACATCATCCATCGCCGCCTGCCACCCTTTTTATGCTTCCACTACACCCGTTTGTTATAAATGGTGGGTTGAAGTCTTTGGACCTTTGTTTTATTAGTACCATCTAATAAAGCAACGCGTGGTCTTTTATGTTGAAATAATGTGAAAATTAGGAGAATGGTGAAGAATAGTATAATGTGGAGTGTCGAAATGACTCTCTTCTTCCCTCCTTACATCAATCATCATATACATATAGTCTCTCTTTATACACCTTTGAATTCTAAATACGTTATGCACATAATGAGCTATAGTCGACTGACTAATCTTATGGGCAAGATTGGTGACTACACATTATGGATGAATCTTAATTATTAAATAATTACACTAATCTAATAATATATTTATATTTTATCACCGAGAAAATGAAGCTCATTACTAAAGAATGATACCTTCGGAAGATGAATTTGGTTCTGATACATGCAGATGTAAAGAAAGATATGAGGATCTTTAGGTTGTGGTTAGTGTTCAGAGGGTGGGGTCTGAGTTCGTGTCACCTCTGCACTGGGTCACCTACGGAATTTTCTTTGAAGGTCTGATACTAAGGGTTTGCCAAGTATCATAGTCACGTTTGCAATACTGCCCGACATAGGGGTGTAAGCAAACCAAACTATTCATGAACTATTCGAGGCTCGGCTCGATAAAAGTTCGTTTCAAATTCATTCATTTACTAAACGAACCGAACTCAAGCCTCGAACCAAGCTCGAATAATTTTTCGAGCCGAACTCAAGCCTAAAGTTATTCGGTTCGAAAAGTTCGCGAACATGTTCGAATATAATTTAACAAACTGAGTTTTAAATAGTTCACGAACTTTGTTAACGAGCTTGTTCACGAACTTAAAAAACGAGCCGACCTTTAAATAGTTCGCAAACTTTATATACGAACTAGTTTACGAACTTATCAAATTAATATAAAAATATATATATTAACAAAATAATTTAATAAACGAGCTTTTTAACGAACTTGAGTCAAGTTCGAGCTTGGGTTCAAATTTACTATTTAATTGAATAATTAACGAACCGAGCTCAAACCAAACTTGAGCTCGATTTTTATTTATCAAACCGAACTCGAGCTTGGTTTTCAGAACTCGAACCAAACTCGAGCCTTCAAATTTTCAAACGAGCCGAACTCGAGCCTAACAGTATTCAGTTCAGTTCAATTCGATTACACCCCTACTGACATATGTCAGTCTCATATCTGACATATGTCAGAATGATAGAAATATGTGGCGATAGAGCCTATATACCATAGCGGGGACCATTACAATGTGGTAAGCCATGATTGGTCGAGGTCCATTTACACGCACTATTTACACCTAGTACGTCTGAGGTATATTACTAATTTACCCTTCATATACCTAGCTATATATACCCCATCACTTGCTTCACACACAAGAGAGAATGAACACTTTCTCCGTCTTGTTTTGCAGGCCTTTCCCGTGATTTCAGGACCGAGCTATTCTCGTAATCAAGCAATACAGTTTGCTCAAAGGTATGAATCCAAACTCTTGAAGCCTTCGTACATTTTCATATCATTTTGTTGAGGACTAATCCTTAGTCTAATAGTGTTATACATTTAGATAGATGATAAGGAAAGAAGTAGATGAAGTTTCTATGTGAACCCGAGTGATTTTTGGTTTTGAATTCTAACGAAGGCAATTCATAAAGGCGGACTGTGCAGTCTCTGAATGAGCAGAGCATAATCGGATTTGCTTCTGCATCGTGTATGCAACACAGAGCTACGAGCTCATGAAATATAATATAGTGAAGACAATAAACGAGTGCAATACTGGAGAATACTTATATTAATTGTCAAAGACAAGTTTTCCATACCATCGTCTTCCTTAATCTCATGAAGACAAATAACGATCCCAAAAGAGGACAGGCGCTACATCGAATCGAGTCGAGTTGAGTTGATCAGGACGAATGCGTGTTCGAGTCCGAATCGAGTTGAGTTAAGTTGAAAATTCATACAATAAATACAACTTTAGAAAACCGTTCTCGTGTCTGGGTCCGAATCGAGTTGAGTTGAGTTGAAAATTCATATAATGAATAAAATTTTAAAAAACGGTTTTGGGTCGGGTGGAACCGTAATGAACGGTCTGAGCCGGTTATGCTACAATTGGTTCCGGTTCTAAGCGGTTTGGAACCGGAACTGAAACCGCAACTTTAAAATGAATGGTTATTTGAACGGTTCTGGATCGTTCTGGGCTTTACCCACCCATTGACATCCCTAACAACAACACCCACTACAGTCTCATCATTCTCAGCATCTCCTACCTGTTGTCGATCGAACCCGAACCACCACCTAAGGACCCACCGCCACAAACAATTGCTCTGCCTTGCGGCCCTATCAATTTCCTTGGTTATACACCATTAGGCTTGGGTTTCGTAAAGAAAAAAATGGAATTATACTTAGGGGTGAATATTCGGCTTTCAGGCGAGTATGGGTAAAAAAAATAACCAAACCCGAATTGTATAAAATTTGAAAAAAAAAAATCAAACCTAATCGAAATTATTTCGGTTATTAAACCTAAATAACCTAAATAACCGAAATAACTTAAATAATCAAACGGGTATATCAATTAATTCGGTTTAACCGGATTACTTTTAGAAAATCAAAATCAATAAAAATAGAGGTAAAAGAAATGAGGGAAAAGAAAAAGCTAAGCATGAAATGAAAATTTTAAAAAATAAAATAAAATTTAATGAACTACTTGGAAGCATGAAGTCGCTCACCGCGTCGCTTACCTTAATCTCACATCATAACATTCTACACACACACACATATATATATATATAAATATTTATTTATTATTAAAAATTAGAAATATATATATAATTCGGTTTTCAATTCGGTTCGGTTATTTCAAAAAAAAACCAAACCAAACCCAAAATAGAATTATGACTAAAAGAATAACCGAATTAACCAAAATAGTCTACCCAAATTATAATTTTAGTTTGGATTGATTTTGGTTCTCGATTTCCCGAAATTTTTGCCCTAATTATAATTGTCTTTGGTTGGGCCTTTCTTTCATTTATCTAACTAATAGGGCTAATTATTTGATTAGGCTTTAGCTTGGGCTTCGTGAGCCACATTTGGTGGACATTCTTTTTCATAGTTTAAAAGTGGGCTCTATATTATAGGTTTATGCTTAGTTAATTTTTGAGTTTAATTTGTTCACCTTAAGGACAAGGTGGTTTTGAACAAGTTGGGAATGTTACACCCCATTAATGGTATTTATCTTAGTTAATATAATATTTTAGTGGTCCCATAATATGTATTTTCTTCTATAAATTACTAGAAGGTTGTAGTAAGTTGGAGTGCTTGTAGTGTTATAAATATTGCACCATTATGGTTATTTGAGAATATAATGAAATGAATAGATGAATTATATTCTTGTCTTCCTCTTTACTTCTCTCTCGAAGAGCTCTTTATTTATACGATCTCGATCGGGAATATATCACTCGTGACCATCATCCATGTTGGACTCATGGGATGACGAATAATCTCGTTATGGACTAGAAGATGGATTAACAAACATGTTTGTGATCTGACTTTCAATACTTGAAACTCAACATTTAATTTTGGAAAAAGACATATTTTTTTGAAAAGAATAAAAAGAAATTCAATTTAAACAACATACCAAACTTGCTGATGTTCGCATCTGTTCTAAACGAGCCAGCTCACGAATGTGTTCACGAACATGTTCATTTATATATTTGTGAACGTGTTAGTGATATTATTGTTTATATAAAAATTTTCTAATAATTTAATCAATGATAAATTACTACTTTTGTGTTTATTTATTATTAGCCTGAACATAAAATTTTGTTAATAATAATCATAATTAAAAAATAAATTACATCTAACTTATCGTAACTATGAGTCTACGACTATATATTACATCTATTTTATTGATTACAAAATTATGTACTAAGTTATTTGAATAAAATCTTTATGCGAATCATAATGCATATTCATAAATTGAATAATTTATAATACTCCACCGTCCCATTAAAAGTGGTTTGATTTGACTAAATATGTGATAACTTTTTCGTCAAATCAAACCACTTTGGGACAAAGAGAGTATTATATAAATATGCTACTATAACTATGAGTATAATTAGTACTACCTCCGTCTACCAAGTTTCTTCTCACATTTCCTTTTTAGTCCGTCCACCAAGTTTTTTTTCACTTTCTTTCTATTTTTGGTAAGTCTTCTACTTTACCCATCATCTAACTTTTGTGGGTCTCATTATCCACTCACAATATCTTAGATATCATCTAACTTTTTTGGGACCCATTCTCCACTAACTACACTTTACTATCACTTTATCCTTTAATAACTAAGTCAACACATTTTATTCAAACTTGTGCCGGATCAAAGTGGGAACATCTTTTGTGGACGGAGAGAGTATTATAAATGAAACAATTTTTAAAAAGTATTATAACGACATGATTTCCACTGAGTAATTTCAATCAAATCTTAATATATATTTTAATGTATATTATAATACAATTTCATAATTTATGTAATCTATATAATATATTAAAGAAATACATGTTGGAGTCACCACCTTAATTTAAGGCTTACATGGCATCACCAGAATTCTCCATTCATATTTATTTCAAACCATAATAAAATATATAAGTTTACTTTTATTTAATAATTATTTCATTAATATTTATATTAAAACTTCAGTGAAATAAAATATATAATATTTTTATTCACCAATACATATAACTCATCAAGTAAAATCTAGAATCTAAAATATTCACCAATACATATAATTCAATGAACAAAATATATAATATTTTTATTAAATAAATATTTCATTAATATTAAATTTCTTACGTATTAAAATTTTAAATTCATAATTTAATTTTATTGAAAATTTTAATTCACGCAATTGTTAAATTTCTCAAACATTTATTCCTATTTATCTTAAATCTCTACTTTATTCACTATCGATTTTAATATTTATTAAAATTGTTACTAATATTAAATTGACTAAGAGTTAAAAAAAAGTTAACATATATTTTTTTATTGAAAATTTTAATTTACTTGATTATTAAGTTATCAAATAAATAGTTAATTAATTGAAATTTTCTAATTTAATATTAAATTATAATTTAATTAAAATAATTAGTTGGCAAACTATATGTAGTAGAATTTTGCATGTTAAATTTATATCTAATTTTCAACACTCATGTTTTATATCTATTTTGTAGACATTAAATCAGTATAATAATAATCTAAATATAACTTATAAATTAAGCGATTAGTTTATCCCACATTAAAATCTTAATATATACTTTATCAATATGAGAACATTATAAAAAGAAAAATATGTGTATAATTAACTCAAATATGAATTGAGACATTGAGCCAATTAAATCAAGTCAACATTTCTAAATATTTTATCTACTTTTTTAAGATTTGATTCGTTGTTTTTTCCTATCGATTTTAGCTAGATTGATCTTATTCATTGTTTATAATCTATTTTATGGTAATTATTTTTATTCCATAGTTTATTGGTTTTATATCTATTTTTCAATAATTTATAATTTTTTTAATTTAGTTTCATATTTATTTTTCAATAACTTCTAAATAATTTGTACTTTCTTAAGATTTGATTTGTTGTTTTTTTTTTCTATCGATTTTAGTCTATTGGATATCGTTTTTTTAATTCTAATCTATCTAAAAAATATGAATATTAAGTTGTTCTATGAGTAAATAATAACTATTTACATATATTTTTTATTTTATAATTTATTAGTTTCATATTTATTTTGTATATATTAAATTAATAGAATAATATAATATAATTAAATTAACAAGTTAGTTTATCCAACGTTGAAAATTCAATAAACTTGATCAATATGAGAACTTTATAAAAAGACAAATATGATAATAATTTAACTCAAATAGAGTTTGAGATATCGAGCCAATTAAATTAAGTCATTATTTCTAAATACTTTATACTTTTTTAAGATTTCATTAGTTGGTTTTTTCCAACGATTTTAATCAATTTGATCTTATTTTAATCAATCTCATATTTCGCAATTTAAGTTTCACATATATTTTTGCATGATATTACGTCAATAGAAGAATCTAAATATAAATAAACTAACATTAAAAACTTAGTGAAGTTCATCAGACATTGAAAAATTGGCGAACTTCATCAATAGAAGAACAATATAAAAATAACAATTATGAGTTTAATTTTCAAACCCGCCATCCACGGATACCCACCACTCGTGTGTATTCATGAGTTACGAAACATATATTTAAATTTTAAGAGAGATTATATATAATTTTAAGCAGTAATATACATATCATTAATAATTTGATGATTAAATAAATATTTTTCCAAATAAAAATTATTTATTTGATTTGGTTAGTTAATTGATTTTTATCAAACAAATAAATAGTCAATTTTTTCACGAGATAAATCTTTATGTAACAATTATATTTTGCAACTCATATAATTTTTTATGTATCATGAATTTGCAATTATGCTAATAAAATATAATATAATGTGATTTTTTACCAATACATTCTATATTCGATAAATTACGGTAAATAATATTTACTTCTTATAATGCATTAAATTATATTACTTTTAAAAAAATTATTGCATTTTTAATAATAATATTTTTATGATTCATTAATATATATTATTTTAAAATTTATATTTATAAATCATAATGTAAAATAATTTATCGTTGATTTTCGACGTAGGTTATAATTCACTTCCCTACAAGCACAAGGGGTACTAAATAAGTTTTGGTTGAAGGCAAGGGATCATGTGAGGATATTTGAGAATTGCTGACAATCCAAGGATGTTAATGCAATTAAGTAGAAATAGTTTTTTCAGCAAAATGGTATTCAACCCATTTTGCGTCTCTTTCACACTACTGTCGCAGTGCCTCTATCTTGCAGCCGCTATCGCGCTGCTTCAACCGGTACTCTATCCTCTTTCATCTCTCTCTCTATGGAGACTAATCTCAGACCGTAGTCTTATTGTTGACATCCCATTTTTTTCTGTTCAATTTCCTCTTGTCCGTGTATTAATCGGCTCTGAAAATGTTTGGAAATCAATCGGTTCTCCTCCTAAACGCATGATTAGATGGAATCAATCATAGTGTTACACTTTCTCAATGTTGTAGGGTAGATTTTGTCTCAGCATGGGTTTAATTTACCTCTTTGGAGTTTTTAGCACAATGTAGGAGACTTGATGGAACATCTGGATTTAGGTTTGCTTGAAATGTTCCGCGCGAATGAAATGTGTTCGATAAAATGCCAAGTTGTGTATTTGAAAAAATGATCATGCATGTGTATAAATAGGCGTTCTTAGCGTGCGTGATATATTTTTGTGTTAAAATATCGTAAATCCTATGCAAGAGTCATCTTTTCTTGACCTTTTGAAAAATTTGGGGTTAACAGACATTAATCGGATTCGAAGTGTACCTTATTTGGTGTTCTAGATCAAAAAGTAGCTCCCAAATCAATTACTTCTCTTTGCTTTCTCTTTACTGGTGGGATGCAGTATGAAGGCAGCATACATTTGATCTAATGACGTTCCCCATTTTGTTGATAATAGAATCTGCTTACACTGTCACATAGATGATGCATGCACAAGCATGAGCTGTTCCACCACTAGTACTATACTATTCACCTCAAGCCTACATCATCGACACAGAAAAGTTGCTTATGCATCCTATAGGTGCTTTTGCTTCTACAGTTGCTTGCACAGATTACTTTGTTAATAGGTTTCTATCAAACACCCCTATGCGTGTGTAAAGGTTTTCCATTGTGGAGAGTCAAAATTACTTTAGTTTAGTGTTATCTCATAGATGCTCAGAGCTGCTATATTTTTTCAATACTTGAGACTGTTCTCGTGATTGATTCCCATTATTATTTTTCGTTGTGCCATTTTTCTGAAACTCCTGATGCGAGATCATGTGGTTGGTGTAGATAATCTGATATTTGCCCGTGGGAGAAGTCTAGCTTCAAGAAAATATTTTCTATCTAAAATTATGGTAGGTTGGCAGCGAAATTTGCTTTCCTTAGTACGCCAAGTTGCAAGAAGATATGAATGCACTAGCAGCGCTTCTTTCTGTACTTTCAATCAAGCAAAGGCTTCTCTTGTATCTGGTAATTTGGTTGTTGAGTTGAACGGAGACTATGTGATTGATTCAGCTGTATACACTCCATTTAGTTTACTAAAGTTCTTGGTATCTGACGTTTTCAGGTGAGGTTTCGTCCTTATCAAGCCTCCGGAACTCGCTATATCCTACTACTTCAAGGTCACTGTTTCGGCATATTCAGAAATTGGTACCTACAATTGCCTTCTGTTTCATTCAAATTTTTTTGTTATGATTTCTTTTGTGAGTATTATCTATACTTGCAAGCAACTGCCTTTTGTTTTTAAAAAGTCTTAAAATTGATAAAAACCTATGAAATTATGTTTCTAAATCGAATTGGGATAACCGGGTTATGTTATACTCGCACACACATTTTTCATTTTCCAGTACCATTATCCTTCAAGATCTTGTTCAGTTTTTGGATGTATATATGAATTATGAGTTATCTCATGCTTACATGATACAATTAACTGCTTTTTCTTATGATACATTATTTGTTTGACAAAGCTAATCATATAGTATTTTTTGGAAGGGGAATGGGAATTCATTATGTTATCCTAGAAATTATGATTTTGGTCAAGCTTCAGCATTTTAATTACCAATGCGATTAGGTTGGATATTTGAACATATTTAATTTATTCATACAGAGTGAACAAGTCGTGAGTTGATAATGTTCACATTAAATGCTAATTGCAAAATCAACTTGGTGACTTGTATAGTTTTTCCTTGTTTGGAATTTGACCTTCACTTTTACAGGAACTCACTAGTTCTAGGAGCCTACATGGGGCTGAAGGAACTCCAATTTCTTCACCACTAATACCAGCTTTACCATCTAGTACTGGAAGTACTGAAACCCAAAAGGCAGTTTGTAAAACATCTAAGGTTCAAGCGGTTTTAAAGGGAATAAAGCAGGTAGCGTCTCTACCCACCACTTGAGCAGCTGCAAACCTAGTCCAAGGAAAGGGCCAACCTCATTATTTTAGAATTGAAACTACTGATAATTGTTGTTTCTTATTTGTATCTTGAGTTATGCCATACATCTGGGATAATGGTGGTAGGCTGGTAGCTTGGATTGGACACTGGCTTTAAAACACTTCAGTTTGCTTTCCTTTGTTGTTGGTATCCCATGTCATGGCTTTGAATAGCTTTGGCATATCTATTTGGTTAGCATAATTTTCCAAGAATGCTCAGTAGGGTCCAGAAGTTATACCATTAAGTAGTCTATGGCTAGATCTTCTATATTTTGCAGTTCTTAAGATTTTGTGGCTTCTGATTCGGGCAAGGTGTATAACTTTCTATATGCTGAAATGCCTTGTAGTTCAAGTGCTGGTGTGTTATTTCTTTGAGATTTAGGTTATTATAATACCACTTGTGGGCTTCCGTTGTCAGTGTCTTAGCTTAAATTCTACATCTTTATTTGTTCTTTGAAGTTCTTGAAGGCATCCAATTCAGTGCCTTGTTGACAAGAAAAACGTAATTAGTTCATGTGATGTGGTTAGGTGCTTTGGGATAAAACTGTTCATCTTCTTATAATACGGGTCTAGAAGTTGTATGTTTTTGACAAATAACTAGGAAGTAGTATTGGTACTACACTACTACTTAACATCTCCATTTTAGCAGTTTGTTCTCTCTTCCCATTATTAGCATCTTCGTTTCTTTCAGAGTCCTAAGAAAGTAAATTTGGTGGCTGCATTGGTCCGTGGAATGCGTGTTGAGGATGCGCTATTGCAGTTGCAAGTGACGGTGAAAAGAGCTGCTAAAACTGTCTACCAGGTGATTAACTTTTCTTGCACCTTCACTCTCAAAATTTAACGAAAATGGTGTACCGTACTTAATGTACCGAAAATATTGAATATAATGTGTATATAAGAAATTTTGCTAAGGTATGATATCGTTTCGAACTTTTCGGTACGACGAAGGTTTTTTTTTATGTGTATTTATTTATGTTTTAATTTTATGATAAAAAGAATGAATTAATATGATTGTATATACCTCCATTATTTAATGTTTGTTTACAAATTCCCCCCGTCCCACTAAGCTTGACACGTTTTTCTTTTTGAGACGTCTCACTAAGTTTGACACATTCCAAAAATAGCAAAAATTATCTTTTCAAAAAGGTGTGGACCCTACCACCTTTATACCTTTTACACTACTTTATACATTCTCCTTAATAACCGTGCCAGAAAAAAAAGGTGTCAAGCTTAGTTGGACAGAGGGAGTATTATTTAGTTTATATTTATGAAATGTGCTATGATAACTATATGATTTGTTCATTTGGGATTAAGAAGTGATTATTTCATAGTAATGCATGATTTTTTTTATTGTAATGTTAGATTGATAACATTGAAAAATAATAGACACCGTACTTGAGACCGGAGCTTGTGCACTCGAGTATAAGAACAGACATTTACTATTAGGAAATCATGTTAGATCAAAATTTCCAAACTTTGAGGGTTGTAGGTAGTGAGGTGCTATTGCAACGGTTTAAGGATGAATGCTTTGACCATTTAATTAACCGGAGGTCGAGGCAAAAGAGTTTGAACGCGCTATTGTACTTGGTAGCACGAAAGTGTATTTTTCAGTGCTGAAATTTTTTGCTTGATTAGTGCTCTTCAATTTGGACCTTCCTATTTCAATATGCGCCCTATTATCAATTTGGACTTTCCTATTTCAATATGCGCCCTATTATGACATAAGGCACGTGGATGTTTATGTCGCGTTCTGCGATAGACCTACCATGACAACTGTTGTGTTTAAGAGGTTCACGAATACGAGCAGGTTTAAGAGCTTCACAAATACGAGCAGGTTGGTTCACGATCCAGAAGGTGAATTATACGTGAAGGTAGCGCACATGCTCGTTGCTTTGTTGTTTCTACGTGGGACTGACGTGAGTGTGATGATTGACTCATGGATTTGGATATTCGTAAATGACCTTGATGCATTTAGCCTTTTTCCGATGGTGTTATATATCATTTCTTTGGATGAACCACTACATTGTACGTGTGGATGCTCAATGTCTTTCCATGGATGAGTCGGACATTAGGGATATTGGCCAAGCACGATGACAACGGTGGTTGAACCCGCTTCCCCGTGTCTAGACGCATATGAGTTGACGTAATTTGTCTGCTCGTGTTCGGAAGAAAGTGGGGTGATAGAATTGGCTTTGGAGTGGCCACATGTGTGGTTTGAACACCTTGTCTCAATGCATTATACAGTGCAAACCACATAATATTTAAGACCTTTCTCCGGTCCATATTCATTAGCGATTAAAACTAGGGAGATGCATGGCATGCTCCTCAAGACTCGCATCCATCTCAATTGGCTCGACTTGAAATAATTAAATATTTTGAATATTAATTTAAAATTGTTGATAGAAAAAATTTAATTAAATATTGAAATTTACTTGTGTAACATGAAACAACTGGTGTATCATACCACCAATGCTCGAGGTAAACCTCCAATGCCAAAATCTGGGTTGGGTGTCGGTATCACGCAATTTTCCTTAGTGTCTGACTCGTACATGGGAAGTCATCGAGCATCCTTACGTATAATGCCCATGTTAGACCGTATAAGTTGTATTTAACAATTGTCCGATATTGTACAAGTAGTGTTTCATCCAAAGAAACGATTCATCAAGGTCATTTACGAATATCTAAATCTTGGAGTCGATCCTCACAATTCATGTGAGCTCCATGTAGAAACAAGAAAACAATGAGAATGTGTGTCGTGTTCGCGAAGCTCTTAAGCACATAAACATTGACTCTCATGATGGGTCTACTGCAAAACGCAATATAAATTTCCACGTGCCATACTCAAGTAGGATGCGTGTCGAAATAGGAAGGTTTAAATCATGGACTGCTAACCATACAATGTACTTCAACACCAAAATGATAAAGACCCCATTTACAACGAAGAATAAACATTCGTGGTCAAAATCATACTCGCTACCAAGTACGATAGCGCACCACAACTATTCTTCCCCGGTCTCCGCTCCGGTCACTTTGTATTGATTCCCATTTTATTCAAATGGTAGACTTTAAGAAGTGAATATAAACATTGTATAATATTATTACATGTGCTTGACTTTTAATATAATATAAGTTACAATATATAATTCATAAAAATATTCATAATTTGTTACTCCATCTGGTTAGTGTATTGATTCTCATTTTATTCAAATGAGTTTATTATAATAATAAAGTGAGCCAACACAAAGAGGGACCAGAGATAATATAATATATCATATTTTCTACGCTCCATTAATTATTACTCACAATTTTGGTTTAAGTAGGTCATTATTAATGGAATAGAGGAAATACATAACTAAATTCACAATGTTATGACATCGTACATCTAAATATAATTAGTTATATACTCCCTCCCACTAAGTTTGACACCTTTTTTTTCTGCACGGTTATTAAGGAAAGTGTATAAAGTAGTGTAAAAGTTATAAAGGTGGTAGGGTCCACACATTTTTGTAGAGATAACTATTGCTATTTTTGGAGTGTGTCAAGCTTAGTGAGACGTTCCAAAAAGAAAAACGTGTCAAGCTTAGTGAAGGGAGTATAATATAATTCTATTATGATTAATTATTTTAGTAATCGATCATTTGATACTAGTGGTGCATCTACAAAATTATGTAAATTATGTTATTATTTAAAAATAATAATATCTTCGTCCTACTTATTTAGATTCATTTTTCTTATTGAGTTCTCACGTTTATTTAAACGCATTTTATTATAGTAAAATAATACTCCATTCGTCCTATTTATTTAAATTCATTTTTTTTGTTAAGTTGTCTTATTTATTTAAAAGCATTTTATTATTTGGTCGATTTTAAGGTTTAACATATTCTCCTTTGAACCATAATGACCAAATATTGATTTGCGTGCTAAAAGCATACAAGTCTAAATAAGTGAGACGAATGAAGTAGTATGTTGTATATATGTTGGATCTTAATGTAAGCACATATTTTAAATAAATAAATTTTTGGTATACCTTAAAAAATAGGTTTACTGAAATAAGATAAGACATACGAAAATGTACGGTATTGATATGTAGAAATTTCATATCGAAAGTAAAGTATATCGAATTAAGATATAAAAATAAAAAAGTATGGTAAAGTAACAATATAAAATTTTCTATACCGAAGATTGAAGAAACGTATAAGCTATGACAATTTTAGTAAGATATACCTTACTTAGTTACTTTGGTACCCTTACTTTCTATCACATTAGAATTTATTTGGCCCCATAATGGGGCATATCACAGTTATTCTATGTCGTTATTGATCCTTGAATGAACTGTATAATGACATAAATACCTGAAGGTTATACATTCAGCTCGTGCCAATGCAACACACAATCATGGACTTGATCCTGATCGCCTTCTTGTTGGTAAGCGATCATGTTTTCTTCCTTTTTCCCCTTTTATGTTGCCCATTTGTTGTGATGTTCTCTTATTAGCTTCGCTCCTGTATTTTGTCTTTCTACAGCGGAGGCATATCTTGGGAAGGGACAATATCTAAAGAGGGTATCGTACCATGCCAAGGGTAGATCGGGAATAAGAGAGCGAGCAAGGTGTCGGCTGACAGTGGTAGTAAGGGAGATAACAGCGGACGAGGAGGCCGAGATAGCGAAGTTAAAGGTTCACAACTTCCGCAAGCTCAGTAAACGAGAGAGACGCCTCGTGCCTCATAAACTTATTGAGACCACTCCCGTTTGGGATCGTAAGAGCAAATCTAGAAGTCATGAATCAGCAGTGTCGTTCCATTAATTCTCATTTTGGTAGAGTTCGGAGTTAAAGTATAGGACTTGCAAACCAAAGCTTCTTCATTTTCTGCAATAGCTTGTTGGAACATTTTCGAGTAATGGTCTTTATATTGATTTCTTGAAATACCTAACTTTTCCAATATTCCTACTGCACACATAACTATTAACTATATTTATATTTTCTTAATGATTATATAGATATACCACATCCGTTTCTTATTATTAGACGTTTTAAGGTAGAATTCTTGTTTTCTTTTATAAGATATTTTCACTTTACCAATGTAAATTATGTCTTCTTGTTAAATACTTTTTACAATTTCTAATCATGCCCAAAACATTCAATCCATATATTTTCTTCTTTCTATCAACCTTGCAAACATATTCCAATAAGTAGATGAACTCATGATTATGAATATTTTTCCAATAGAGAGTAGTTTTCTGTTAATCAATAAATATTTTCTTAATTTTTGTGTTTGAGCTAAAAACTTGTAATTTCTGATACTCAATTCCGACCTTGATTTTACATTGGGTACCCGAAAGGGTCGAATTCGAGTTTATTGAAGACCCGCAGCCTGTACTTCACTTCTTTCTCTAGGGATATTTCTTTTTGAAGCGTCGATGTACATTTTGGCTAACATTGTGGCAGTACACCAACATTTTATTTTGCAGACGCTACAAAAATAAAATAGTAAACCATTTGACTACTCAATCGGGCAAGGAAGTCGATGCGGGTAGTTTGGGTTGGATATTAGGGTATCCAATTTTTTCAAAATTAATAAATTCCAAATTCGAATTTCACACAATTGCTTCTTCATTCTTGATTGAGACTGAGAGATGCATATTAGTTCATATGTTAGAAAATAATTGTTGGTCTCGATAGGTCCCAATAGAGCAGATGTTGGTGTATGGGGGGAGGGAGAATACACCAACCATATACTTTTCTCGTTTTCTTGCAAGTTAAAAACCAACAGATCAACTCAATCACACAACACAAATTGCATGTGATATGGTGTCCAACAGCTTGTGTTTGTCAACATAGATAATGGACCAGATAATGCTCGATCTGGTACGTGATATGTACTTACAGATTATGCAAGTAATAGATTGTGCGGAATGTGGTGGTTACTGAGTGTTGCTCTATTTAGAAAACCTTTTTGATTAAATCAAGTGTTCTTTAAGCAGTCCAGATTACAGGTTATGCAATATTGCAGATAAGGATGACAATTTATAAATGCAATAAGCAAAGCTGTAAAGTGCAGAAATAAGAACACAAAAATTTAGCGTGGTTCGAGAAAAATTCCCTACGTCTAATGACTATCAAACTGATAGCACACTTTACTAACTTGTGAATAAGCTTCTCGCTTCTTTAGACTGACGGAGAACCAGTCACAACAAGTCTAAACTGGACTTGAGTTGTGCACAAAGTAGCTTCTTTAGAATAGAAGATAGAACTCTATTACACTGCGTGTAATTAATACAGTTATAATTCTAGTGAGGTGTGTTCTAGCTTAAGATATAATTTATGGATAACTAAGAACAATGGATTCTATAAGTGCAGAAAGTCTAAGTGAAATGCTAAGAGTATGAACACTTGAGCGTTTGAGCACTTCGTAAGCTTGAAAGAATATTTATGCAGAGTTTAATCGCTTGGAATCCAGTGAGTTATTTCTGAACTCTTGAAGGAGTATTATAGACGTTTGAATCACGAACTAGCCATTGTAGAGCATTAAATTCTTGAACTAGCTGTTACCGATGTACTCATTGCCAACAATGCGTCCTTTGTTGTCATTTCTGTTATGACCTCGTTTCTCATAATTTAAATTCTTTTACTAGAAGAGGAAGCCTACGTGACACCAAATATGGACAAGTGGACAAATGACCTATTTAGGTAGATCATCTATACCACCTATACATATCACAGATCACTCCTTAATTTGAATGCTGAACAAATCACTCCTTGATCTGTTTGGATAAATCACCTCCTGTGATTTGGATACTCTAGTGTTAGGCAACATTTGGACATATCGTATCATACGATCTATGTCTTGGAAGCTCAATTGCAGATCTAGACTAAGAATAGATGCACTATAGATACAAATCATGACTCATGATATGTCTCTTTACATTCCAGCATCTTGGGAAAAAGCTAAGTCTAGAACATATCAGGTTAGTTACAGATCGTGACTCACGATTTGTTCCTTTACATGTTGATATGTTATGCTAATGCATGAAAGTAAACCTAAGTCTAAGTTGATCTCTTATAGACAAATCTTAATATCTTTACACATCAGATCAACTACCACATACAGAACATACTATAATTTGTACTGGTAAACACTTAAGGAAATTCTAAGTGTGTTTTTCGATAAACATCATCAAAACTGATAGAGTTAGCATAACTCTGTTAATATGTTATTGTGATATGTTATACTAACATCTAACTTTTTGCTGGCTTCACAGGAGTGCTGACGTAGGGATCCGGCTTAGCATGACGTGGAATGGAGATCCAGCTCACTTTGTTGTGGGTGATAAAAAGTCAAAGTATGAGTTGTTGAGGAATGCACAATTGATGGAGGTTGTTCCACAAAATCAGGAAACAATGCTGACTCAACAAACTTGAAAGCCCTATTTTTATAGATGTATTATCAAGACGTGGGCGGTTATAGATTGAGTGGATTCAAGCCCATTTCGATCCAGAAATCTCAAGTATAAATACAAGGGAAATAATATGTAAAAGCGCGCGTTTTATTTGAGTGATTTTTGATAAGTTTCAATTGTACATTGCTAAGTGTAAGACGTACTGTTTAATATTGTTGTGAGTGTTGTTGAGTTAGAATAGCTTCAAATATTGTAATATTGAATACTCGTTTTAGTAATCTTTTTTGTCATAAGGCTCGTGTATGTTATTGGATATAACCTACGCAAAAATCTTCTTCTAGGTTTCAGTTCTCTTTTCGTTCGTTGTTGTTCATACTCACATAATCACAACTAGAGTAGTAGAGATACACTTTCAAAAACACTTTCAAAGGGTTCCCAACCTTAATTGTGATGAAGAAAAGAAGAGGACAAAAGGAGAAGAGGAAAATGGTATGTTGTAAATTAAAGTGGATGAAGAATAGAAGAAGCAAGAAAAGAAGGAGAATAATAAAATAAGCAAAGAAAAGAGGGAGAAAAATAAAATGGAGAGGGGGGAGGGGGAGGGGGAGGGGAGGAGAGGAAAATGATGCGAAAAAAGAGAAAAAGGAGGAGAGTGGTGGCACAAAAAAAAAAACAAAAAAGAAGAGAGGAAAAAGCGGCATGCAACGGCGGTCATATCACACAAATAAAAAAGGCCCAAAAGTTATATTGGGAAGTGGATAAACAAAAAAGATAAAATAAAATATATATTTATTCAAAAAATTTTGTATTCGAGTATAACTGTCATGTATTCGGGTATACTTGATACCTAATCAATACTCTATAACATATCCAAATCTTGACCTGATACTCTATTATTTCGGATTTTCTGTATCCTCATACCTGAGCGGGTTGGGTACTTCTGGTAGAACCCGAAATCTGACACCCGATTAGATAGCCTTACAAGGATGATTTAGTCGTTGTATAATATCAGATGTGACCAAAGATTTCGTGTTTAACAATTTATTGATGTTAGATTAACTGCGGACTACAAAAACAATTGTTTAATTAATTGGGATCAAAGCCAATTATAGGATTTGGAAAAAAATAAAATACTTATTTTAATTTTTAATTATAATCACATTTTATTTTCTTAGCAGGGAAAGGGGATATATTGGTTGTGATCTTGCATGCATCAAGGTAAGTTGGTACATGCAAATCTTTACATTGATTTGTATATATCGATATGATAAACGGAAGCTAATTAACTCATTCAAGTTGTTGGTAGCGTTTATTCTATTGGAAACAAACTTTGTGCAACTAAAATATCTTGTTAGATATTGTTAGAAGTGGTTATATTATGTATCTATATATAACCATGTTGGAATCGTTTATATATGTATATATATATATATATATGTATATATATATATATATATATATATGAGGGTCAATGAAGTTTGACCAGGCTTTTAAGTGATTAGACATTTAATTTTAAGATAATTAAATGACTTAGGGTCAATCTACGTTTCGAGTAGATGATCGTGGTATATCTATTTTCTCTAAACCGATTCTCGATGAGTGAGAAATAATAGTTTAAAATAAGTCACTTAAGTAATGGAGTTATGTACTTGGGACTAAGTGTGGAGAGTAACATTTGTCCCACATTGGTTACGAAATCATCATTCATCATGTATTTAATAAGATTAAGAAATCTTATGGTTTAACAAATTGGGTCACAGAACGTCATGACACGCGCCGGTCAGCTGACCAAATTGCAGGATGAATGTGGACATAGACATGTCCAAATTGTAATCATTTCCATAACTCCCACAACGGCCATATGAAAGCTCTTGCATACTCTCATATTGTTGCATTACTTTCTTTTTTGCATCTCAAGAAGCTCTGTTCTTGATCTTGTTTAGTTCGCCGGAACTCGGTTGGTGTTTGCGGTGCTGCTACACTCCGAGATGAAAGTCAATTTATCTTTGGGGACTTTGCGCCAATCCGAGTGCACTACCGGGGCGTAATTTGTCTTGCGGATAGAGCTATTCTTGAATCGGCTATAGACTGCTATAGACTCCAATTTCAGTTTCTATTTTAGATTGTAATAGGTTTATCGAAGTTCTTCTGTAATTTCTATTTATTTTTCCGACTGTAATCTTTTTTAACAAACCATAACTATTGTAATTGTAACACATCTTACACACACTTTTATTCACTTGTAAATTTCTAATAGAGAGAGAGTGGTACATGAGAGAAAAGAAAATGAGTAACTTCTTGAGTGTTTTCAGTTTGTAATCTCTGTAATCTTTCTTCTGGAAGTAATGAATTGATCTTCGGTTCTCCCATTGACGTAGACTTGAATTTTTAGTACATGTTAGGTGGGTTAGGCTTGGAGTATGAAGATATATGCATAAATTTATCTTCTCGTAATTATTTATACTTCATGAAGTGAAATTTGCTCTTCAAACACATGAAATTAGGGCACATTCTCATGACACAACTTTGCACATTGATTTCACATGTAGCACACTACGGAAGCCAACTGGTTATCAACAATGTTTTTTTCGGTCAAAATTATTCAAGAAATGACCGGGTCATGATGAAAAAAGTTTAAACAATAGAGGTGGTACAAATAGAGGCCCAAGAGGTGGTAGAAGAATGTGACTAAGGTTGTTTGTCAACTTTGTGGTAGAACAAATCATGTTGTTCTTAAATGTCTTAGGGGATTTGATATCAGCTTCATCGGGTATGACCCAACCGCTCAATCACATCAAGCTCATACTACTTCTACATCATCACTCTCTTGATACTAATCAAGCTACTGAAGCTCTTTCTACTCCACAAGGTCATCTTGTTCTCCCTCATCCTTCATCCATGCCAACTCCATATGACTGGTGTTTGGACTCCACCTATTACACATGTAGGCATTAATTTTATTTCAATTAATGATTTAAAGTTGTCTCTCACACTTAGTTTGTGCCACATGTTAAAAAACGCCTCTTAACAATAGTCTATAAAGGACAATCAAGTTTTTATTTAGTTTCATTAAAATTCTTATTTTGTCAAGGAAATTTACACCAAGACAATCCTACTGGAGGGTTCTCTTAGGAAAGGGTTGTATCACTTGAATCTCAAAACCGCTCCAGCAACATCAACTTCATCAGCATAAACTCTTTGCTTCAATACCTCCTCCAACTTGTCTTTTTTTACATTCATCTACTTATGTAAATACTTGACACAAACGATTAAGCCATTCATGTAATAATGTGCTTGGTCATGCCTTCAAACTCTTGCACGTAACACATTTTATGAAAGATATTCAATTGGTGCACACTGATTTGTGAGAACCAAGTGTAGTGCCTTCTATGGATGGATATAGATACTATATTCATTTATTGAGGACTACAACAAGTTTACTTGGATTTTTCCATTTACACACTAAATTAGAAGCTATTTATAAATTACTTAGACTTCACGCCTACATTGAGATACATTTTTCCATAGAACTTATTTCTTTGCAATTTGACTGGGGATTTGAATTCAGGTCTTTTTATTTTTTTTGATTAATCGGGGGTCATTTTTAGACATCATTGCCCGCACACTCATCAACAAAATGGTAGAAGTGAGAGAAAACATAGGCACATAGTTGAACTTGAACTTTGTTGTCCATTGCTTCACTCCCTGAGAAGTTTCAAAGAAAGGATTTTCTAAATGCCCGCATGTTGATCTAGATTTGACAGGGCATACAATCCTCACGCCAAATACACCATATTTCAAATTCGTCTCCCTTTGAGAGTATTTATTATCGTTGAGGCGTCATATGGATGTCAATATATGCATGAGCCTGAATTCTAGCTCACTAATGGATTCTCCACGCACCAGTAAGAAAAGATCAAATTTTTGGCACTCCAGGATTAGTTTGTTATCCTTAATTTCCTTTGAGCCAGAACTCATTTGCTCTAGAATTTCCCACATTTCCTTGACCGTTTTGCAACGTTGTACATGTACAAGCATTGTTCGTTTTAGGGTTCCTGAAATAATATGTTTTGAGTATAGTTGTTCAGCCCAACGATCTTCTTTCCATCACTTTATTCGAGCTTGGGCTTGGGCATGACACATCAATGACTAGTGTTTGCCCTTGGGTCTTGTCTGGATATTGGATATTTAACCTGAATCTCGATCAGTCATAATCATCTCCCACATCATAATATGATGTGTTTTTGGAAATGAGGATACTCCCTAAGCAAATACCTCTTACTCTTTAGCTGCAACATATCCTCAGAAACAAGTCCCTTAGGATTTAACTGCAAGTCTCGTTTCGTTAACTGCAGGACCTTCCTAGAAGAGAGTCCAAAGCCGAAGTGCCCAAGGAACTAGACCTTATGCAAAGCACCTTTTTCACATAGAGCTGTGTTCCAGATCATAAGGGAGGCTAATCTAATATATTATTCACTCACCATGATAAAGGTCATTGGCTCAACCCTATGTCCAACATCTTGACTGATCACTTACTCATCCTAATCAGAGGCCTCGTTCCGTAATTTCTATACCTCCAATAGTCATAATTTTCGATGAAAAATATCAGTAACCTAATGGTGTTTTCCATAGAAAGAGGTAATATACAAATGAGTTTGGAAAGAAAATTTTCGAAAAGATCAGCTTAAAATGACCTTAAAGACACATAATATGCAGAAACAATGCTCATTAAAGACACTGGTTTGATACCACTTTTTCATCTTGAAACGAGTTATCTGGTGTATTGGGAGAATACACTAGTTGAATTTTTTTTGCTTTAAATTATGGTTGTTCAGTGTACGTGAGCCTGTAGTGAAGGGAGGTTTAGTCTAGGTTATTCACTTTTGATAAAAATCTGAAGTATATGCAGAATTTGGTGGTCTTACTGAAAACACCTTTAAATAGAGAACTGAAGCCTTGGACTTATCATTTCACTTTGCAATTAATTAGTTTTAAGCTTAAAAATGAATGATATCGTTAGTATCGATTGTAAGCTGAAATATTGAAAGTAATATAGAGTAAGGACACATTGTTTGGTTTGCGTGATTTGAAGATAAAAGTCATACGTCCACGAGTCTCAATGTTAGTCAAGAATTTCCAACTAAATAGGATAAGTATGTGTTCTTGCAGTGATCAACCTTTACAAATTTGAATTTATGTTGAGTTCGATCACTTCTAGCTTGAATGTAGACTATGTATATGCTATATCTATCGTATGTTAGAGATTGATATTCTAACTCTTTAAGAATACTTAAAGATTTACAAGAAAGTCTAAGTATTCTAAGTATATGAAAACTGATAGTTTAGAACTTGAAATTTGAGAGAATTTGAATTCTTGAAATATTTAATTGTGCAAAGTAACATCTAATGTTGAAATGTCGAAGTGTTCTTCCCTTTGCAACTTTTGTCTTTGTTTCCACTTTTGGTGCTCGCAAATTAATCTTCAAGAGCTGCTCTGAAATTTTTCCGGAATTGGAAAGATTTTACGTGTTTGACTTTGATATTGAAGTACAACCATGATTGAAATTAACTTTCAGTTCAAGGTTGACTTAATATCTGGGAAGAAAACCTCAACACTTTTATAACATCCTGAGAGACCTCAAGGTCTAACTTTCAGTGCATATACAAATTGAAGTGTTTCAATATACGGTGATTTGATATTTAGGTTATGGTCCTTCTATCTTTGAGTCTTCCATTCTTGGAGTACCTATAAATGTAAACTCCCTAACATTTGAGTTCACTTAAAACAAGACTAAAACTTAATTAGTGGTCCTAAACAATTATATAATCTTTTAGGGGAGGTTTTGGAATTTGAATCAAACCTCTTATAATTATTTCCCGACATTAAGTATTTGAGTTCGAGCACATTTATTAAATTATTTGAGTTAATATAAGTGTCTTTATTATAAAATTTACAACTTTGTGAAGTGACTTGAATATAAAATTCGTAATGTATTCGAACCTCGGCTCGTTTTTCAAGTTTGTGAATATACTGGTTAACAAAGTTCATGAACTATTTAAAGTTTAACTCATAAGATTATATTCAAACATGTTTGCGAGCCATTCGAACTAAATATCATTAGGTTCGAGTTTGACTCGAAAAAATTCAAAATTGAGTTCGATTCATTTACTAAATGAAATTATCAAATAAGTATTTATTAAATCGGACTCCGATTAATTTATAGATAGTTTGATTCGCTTATGGTTATACCCCTATATATATATATATCCATTATATTTATTTTTTCTTTTGATGAACTTAAATCTATTTTAGATCTTAAACCAAATCCATACCTAAATCACTTATTTATTTGGTACCATGAGAATATGAATTTGGTGGAGCTCAATTTCAAATAATATATGTACCTTTATAATGTTTGATATTTCATGCAAATTTTGTAAATATGGAACAACCTAATAATCAATTTAAAAATAGAAAATTGCAAATAAGAAAGGTGCATGATTATAAATCATAGATGAATTAATGAACCCTTTTAAAACTAAATCATAAGATGAAAATTGAAGTTGGTTCCTTTTTTGGACATTATATGACATGGAATGACGGTGGCATAAATCTATATATGTGAATTAAATATATCATTTGAATAATCGTAACTCATTTTGACTAGTAGAATAGGTTCACAAGTTGAAGAAAATATCATTGACTTATTTTTATTGAATTTCAAAGTCACCTAATGAGACAGGATACGCTCAACAAAATCAAACACACTTGACAACGAATACACACATATACACATATATATAATTAAATATAAATCAATCCTTTTATTAGGTTCCGTTATGATACGTGATTAATATATAATGGATGATTTGAATCTAATTTTAAATATATTTGCAAATTTTTTTTGGATAAAATATAAATCACAACGTATTAAATTTTGAATATTTCAGATTTTTTTGAAATATTACAAAAAATGTTTGTAGCTGATATGTCAATATCATATAATTATATTATATTATATTAATTTTTAATATTTTATATTAAAATATTAACTATATCATAATTAATAAATTCTAATTGAAAAGAGATAATTAATAATAAATTTAGAGATAATCATACTATAAAGTTATTATGTAAGAAAGAGAAATGAATAAAAATAATAAAAATGGATATCATTAGATAAATATTATGGGGTTGTTTGGTTTGTTTGATAGAATTGATAGGATCGATAGGATCATCATCTTTAAATTTTTACATTTTTATACATAATCCTCCCTCTTATGAATTTATTCATTTTAATGTCCCTTAATCACTCAAATGTTTGATTATATAATCAAGCTAAATTTGGTATGATTATATAATAAAATATTTGAGTGATTAATGTGCATAAAAATGAATTAAATTCATAAGGAGAAGAATGATTATATATAAGAATGTAGAGATTTAAGGGTGATAATCATATTAATCCTATCAATCAAACCAAACAACTCATGGTTATAATCATAATAACATAATTACATTTGTTTTATAATATAAAATAATAAACACATATATAAAATAGTTAAATAAATTGTAATCGTAGATCAAAACAACAACTAAGATTGAATCATAATCATCCTCTACATATATATATATATATAGGGATGATATATATATATATATAATATATTCACTCTTTCCCATTAGATTAGACATATTTTGACCAAGAAACTCTCACAATTTTGGTCAAAGTGTATCTAATCTAGCGGGACGGAATGAGTAATATACTATATCCGTCTACAGAAATGATTTACGTTTTGCTATTTCAAAACATTCAAGAAAAGAGTTTACATTTGAAATTTTTTTATTTATAACAATTGGACCTATCACATTCACTACAGACAACTTAATTTAAAACAATATATTAAGTAACATTCAAACTTCTTTAATCACACATTCAGATTATAACAATACATCAAGTGACATCCAAACTTTACTTATTATATATTTTTATTAAAATTAAAATATATTATTAAAACTTGTGTGAGTTAAAATGTAAAATAGTACTCTCTCCGTTCCACTAAGTTTGACATAATTATCTTTTTGGGACGTTCAACTTAGAATGACACATTTTAAAAATGGAAAAAATTATCTTTTTAAAAATATATGGACTCTACTACCTTTATTACTTTTACATTATTTTATATATTTTTATTAATAACATTATTTTATACATTTTTATTAATAATTGTGCCAGAAAAAAATACACCGGTGCTCAAGAAATGAATAAAATAATTCGGTATCCTCTGTAACTAGATTGTCAACAGTCAAGTCAGTCAGCCCAAAGGAAAAAGTAAAAACATTTTAATGAAACCGTTTGCTGCTCCCGCGCGTTTGATTGTTATATATAAATATATTCTTTTTGAAACAACCATGGCTTACATATTAATACGTCTCTTTCCATTATTGTGTTTTTTGCTTTCTTTTTATTTTAAATTTAAATATATAAGAATATAGATTTTCTTCCTCCTACAATTTAGCATTTTGCCATTTCTCACTTCATTTTCTTCACAATGGCGATGAGTGTGACAGTGTGAGCATGATGCAATGCCTTACCTCACGATACTCAACCCCACCCCCACCCACCCCCTCCTCCCGCAGAAATTCAACAGAACTGAAAAGGTTTATATATACCATCTAAACTACTGACAATTCCAGTTACTGAGCCTCAACTTCCCTCAGATTTCGTGTTGCAGAATAATAATGCAGCTATAGAGAGAGAAGGAGAGAAATGGACAACTTTATTGGCAGAGACGAGATAGAGTCATTCACGAATGAGCTAGCGGAAATAGGCAGAAGCCTGAGATCATCACTACGCCGCCGCTCATCGAGCTTCCGGAGCGATTCCGTCTTGAGTTCCGTCGTTGCTGATGAAGTAGTCTCCCAGTGGGCGGAAATCGATAGATTGCCCACGTTCGAACGGTTGAGATCTTCGATCTTCGACGAAACTGCAGGAGGAGGCAGTGAGGATGGAATCGGCGGAAAAAGGGTGGTTGATGTTACAAAGCTTGGAGCGCCGGAGAGGCGTTTGTTCATCGAGAAGCTTATCAAGCACACAGAGCATGATAACCTTCGTCTTCTGCAGAAAATCAGGAAGAGGATGGATATGTAAGATTTTTGTTAGTCAAAGTATACTATAATTCTGATGTTATTTAGCCATCATATTTGTTACTGAAGGTGATTAACCAATGAAGTCAATGTCTTACTTAAAATTTCGAATTTTGTGGTGCAGAGTTGGTGTTAAACAGCCTACTATCGAGGTTAGATATACTAATTTGTGCATAGCAGCCGAGTGTGAGGTAGTTTATGGAAAGCCTCTACCAACTCTTTGGAACTCTCTCAAAAGCATGGTTTTGGTAAGTTTTGCTTAGTTTTGTAAAAATATAGTACATATCGGATTCCTTGCTCGAGAAGAATCAGTAGGGTGCTAACTAGAAACAAATTGTTCCTGATTTCCCGTTTAAAATCTCTTCACTGATTCTCATCACAGATTATTAGTTATTGTGAACAACGAGCCACCTGGTCATTAATTTAGGCCTATTAGAAAGCGTTCATGTTGAAGCATGTTCTGCTCTGTCTTCCTTCTATCCATTTTCATTCGAGTTTAGGCTGTTTAACTGTTGAAATTGAACAAAGGAGGAAAGAGGACGAGAAAATAGCAATTTATGTGATTTTGATGTTTCATATCTTCTGCATCAAATAAGAAAAACAGACTCCAATGTCTCCTTGCACAATCTGGAATAACATGTCCACTTTTTGATTGATAGAATGTCACCAGGCTTCCCTGTCTGCCAACACTAGAGGCCCATGTAGACATCATTAAGGACGTCAGTGGCATCATTGAGCCTGGAAGGTAAACTGAAAAAAGCTTTTAATGCCGTTTTAGTGCTATATCCAGTATCTTCCCTTAATCAGATTACCAGTCCTTTGTGTCTTACCCTTTGCATGTCAGTTTAAGGACCCTTGCTTTCAGGGTTCTTTAGCACTCCTCAGCTTGAGAATTTCAGTCAATAGACTGGATTCAGGCTATACTGATTGCGAAGAAGCTCCAAGTGATTTTTCTCTTTCTTTTCGCGCTATCATGCGTCTGGATACAGTAATAATTGATACAGCTATTGTATGCCATTATTTTGCAAGAAATATACTTGGAATCCTTAAGCCATGTCAACCTAATATTTTGTAAAACCAACACTGCAGTACTCTATTACAGTAACTTCAAGATTATCATTACCGCAAACACCTTTCAAACCCATCACGGCTTCTCCATTCATCTTCAGATTCTACTGTTAAAGCATATGCTGGTAACTCTTGTTGGTAAATGTTTATTCTAAGAAACGTATACTAATGAATTTCTGACGGATAAAGAGAACCACATCATTATCCTCAAGGACTTATATGGTCCTGAGAATGCTGCCATCACTTAAAACTATCTTCTAGAGCTTCACCAAATATCATCTCAGTGACAGAGGCAAACAGTCAAGTTCTACTCATTAAATCTGAGGTTAAGATTGTTTTGCTCATTTTTCATGCATGATGTTGGATCTTTTGTGCAGAATGACTTTACTACTTGGTCCTCGGGGGTGTGGAAAGACTACCCTTTTGAAGGCTTTGTCAGGAAATTTAGAGAATACGCTTAAGGTACTTGCCGTTAATACTTTCCTTTTGTCCAAAAATTTAAATAGCATCTGGAACTAACTGTTGTACATAACATGTTGGTTTATTATGCTACAATAGGTTTCTGGAGATATCACGTACAATGGATATAAACTTGATGAGTTTGTACCTCAGAAAACTTCAGCTTATATAAGCCAAAACGATTTGCATATCCCTGAAATGACTGTAAGGGAAACACTTGATTTTTCAGCTCGCTGTCAGGGAATTGGTAGCAGAGCAGGTGTGATATTTAAACGAGTAAACTCATATTTCAGTTTGAAACTATTTTTTGTTCATAAAGGTGTGTATGTGATATGCCGTTTCCTCTAAAGAAATCATGGCTGAGGTCAGCAGAAGGGAGAAAGAAGCCAAAATTGTGCCTGATCCAGATGTAGATACTTACATGAAGGTACATAATAGGTGCTTATATGGCACTTCTGCTTTCCAAATCCAGAAACTATGTTGATGAAGGCACGATTAAACTGAAACCAAGTGAATTGTAATCCACGGAAAATGCGAAGTTTTTTTCTGCAGTAACCTGATGAAGCTTATCCAGAATATATATTAAGAAAATCAAAACTCCTAGCAACTGATTATAACCAAATTTTATCTGACATGAAACTCAATTGATTACGACTACTTGAATTTAGATAACCGACGATATATTTCTCCTTGATTAGCTCAACGGACCATGATATCAATCTTTAAAGTGAATTGTTAAGGGCACCTGCTTTTTTATTGATCATTACACCACCTTTAATAAATTCTCAGAGCAGGAAATAAAATTTTAAATCAAAGTCGAGGTTGCAGCCAACATAATTGCTCCATAGTCTATAGTCCATACAGCAATTATTGATTTCCTTTATGTCTACATCATAATATTTTGATTTATCTTTCAGTTTTTATAATAGCACATTTCTACATCCCAATTTGCGCATCGTGCAGGCAATTTCTGTAGAAGGACAAAAGACTTCTCTTATGACAGACTACATTATGAAAGTACTTTCCAGCTTGATTAAGTAAATTGTTTTTTGTAGATTTCTTAAATGGTGCACTTGTATTGACTGTTTGTATATTCTTAGATTCTTGGTGTTGATATCTGTGCCGACACACTGTTTGGAGATGCTATGAGAAGAGGCATATCTGGTGGCCAGAAGAAGAGACTTACTACGGGTAATTCCAATGCCAATACTTTGTGTCTTCTCTCTGATGGCACACGATGTGACAAGATTATATCAAACTTCAAACCTTGAAAGACCATTATTGTAACCTAAGCTGCATATACATTTTTTAAAGAACAATTACATGCAGGTGAGATGATAGTTGGACCAACAAAAGCCTTATTTATGGATGAAATCTCAAACGGTCTGGACAGCTCAACCACATATCAGATAGTTTGTTGTCTTAAACAACTTGCACATATAGCAGATGCTACAGTACTAATTTCACTTCTCCAGCCTGATCCAGAAACGTTTGATCTCTTCGATGACGTGATTTTGATGGGAGAGGGAAAGATTGTCTATCATGGACCCAGGAGTGATATCTTGGAGTTTTTTAGAAGTTGCGGATTTTGGTGCCCTGAAAGGAAAGGAGTGGCTGATTTCCTCCAAGAGGTAAGAGCATCAGATAGTGCTAAAATAGTTCTACTTTATTTCCTTGTAAGAAACATTAATGAAACTATCATTGGTTTTCCCAGGTTATATCTAGGAAAGATCAAGAACAATACTGGCAGGAAACACAACAGCCTTACATTTACATGTCAGTTGATATGTTTGCGAGAAAATATAAGGAGTCTATGCATGGAAAGAAGCTTAATAAGGAACTTTCTGTGCCATTTGATAAGACGAGCAGCCACAACTCAGCTATTAGTTTCAAAGTGTATTCTCTTCCCAAATGGACTCTTTTCAGAGCTTGTATGTCGAGAGAGTTTCTTCTCATGAAAAGAAATTCTTTTCTGTATGTTTTCAAATCAGTTCAGGTTAGCCAAATTACTTTCAAGATCACTGAAAATCTCAATTTGCACTTTCCATCTCATGGAGTTGCTAACTTTCTGCAGTATCATCATTATCTGCAGCTCTTCCTCATTGCTACTATAACAATGACTGTATTCTTGAGGACGCAGACGCACATTGATCTTGTCCATGCAAGCAGTTACTTGGGAGCTCTATTTTATTCTCTCATCGTTCTTCTTTTTGATGGAATGCCAGAGCTCTCCATGACTATAGCAAGGCTTCCAATTTTTTACAAGCAAAGGGACTTGCACTTTTACCCTGCTTGGGCATATGCGATTCCAGCAACCATATTAAAAATCCCTATGTCATTGTTGGCAGCTGGAGTGTGGACATCCCTTACTTATTATGTTATTGGGTATACCCCCGAAGCTGGGAGGTTAGTATAGTACCAAATGAATTGCTCGAAATTAAAATGCTGCATATTTTGTCTTTGATTCGTAACGCATGATGTCTGATGCTCACCATTTCCCAGGTTCTTCCGCCAGATGATTCTAATATCTGCTCTGCACATGACCTCAACATCAATGTTTCGATTCCTGGCAGCTACATTCCGGACTGCGGTTGCATCAACAACTGCTGCAAATTTTATCATATTGTTTTTGATGTTATTCAGTGGCTTTATAATTCCACAGCGTGAGTTATATTTTAAGTCATAGCCAACTTAGTACCCTTCATGCATTTAACACAATGTTCTGAAGACGAAATGGCTTTTGCAGCATCCATGCCAGTTTGGTTGAAGTGGGCGTTTTGGGTTTCTCCTATGTCGTATGGGGAGATAGGCCTTTCATCCAATGAGTTTCTTGCTCCAAGATGGCAAAAGGTGACTGCATCACGATCCTATAAACTTCACAGAAACTCTTGCTAGCCTACTTTATTATGATTTAAAAGCTTAAAACTCACAACTTCATAATTATTCTTTGATATTTCAAGATTATTGCTTGGATTTCCTCTTATATTAGGGAGGGTCTCTCACATTTTATGTCTCATTACCTTCGTAGGAGCTGACTGGAAATACAACCATTGGACATCAAACGCTTGAAAACCGTGGGCTAAACTTTGATGCAAATCTCTTTTGGATATCAGTTGGTGCCTTGATCGGATTTACACTGTTCTTCAACATTGGATTTACCTTGGCTTTAAGTTACTTAAAACGTAAGAACATTATTTAAACATTACAAATGAACCCATGATTACATACTGTACTAATTAATTCCAAATGCATGCACCAGCTGCTGGTTCTCGTGCTATTATTTCTAGTGACCATATCTCAAAGCTACAAGGTAGTAAAGAACTTGATCAAAAAGCTGATACAGAAGACCATCCCAAAGTTACTCCTCCTAGAACCAGTGAAAATTTTCATAGAGGTTGGTCATTGTCCCCTTCATCTCCTTCATAATTGTACGTACATGACTTAGAATTTGGAAACCACACTATATATGCCGTTTACACTACTTGAGAATTTCTTTCTGCAGATTCAATGATTTTACCCTTTGAACCCCTAAGTGTAGTATTCCAAGATGTACAATACTATGTTGAAACCCCCATGGTAAGTCTGGAGCTATTTGAATAGGAATTTCTGTAAAGATAAAGAACACTAAACTAGCTGCTCAAATTTGCTCTTGTTTCCTTTTAGGCCATGAAGGAGCACGGTCACACTCAGAAAAGGCTTCAGATTCTTCGTGATATCACCGGTGCTTTCAGACCTGGTGTTCTCACGGCACTCATGGGTGTCAGTGGTGCTGGAAAAACAACACTTCTCGATGTACTTTCTGGCAGAAAAACAAGTGGTACCATTGAAGGAGAAATAAAAATTGGAGGGTATCCCAAAGTCCAGAGTACATTTGCTCGGATTTCAGGTTACTGTGAGCAAACTGATATACATTCTCCACAAATTACTGTGCAAGAATCGGTTATTTTTTCAGCTTGGCTACGTCTTGATCCACATATTGAGGCAAAGACAAAATATGTATGGTTGCATATACTGAAGCTTTGTCATTTCCAGTTTTAGCAGCAAATGAATTATACAATTTTCTTTGGAAATATAATAGGATTTCGTGCAAGAAGTCCTTGAAACCATAGAGCTTGACAGCATTAAAAATGCATTAGTAGGCTTGCCTGGTGTTGATGGTTTGTCAACTGAGCAAAGGAAGCGGCTGACAATAGCTGTCGAACTTGTTGCTAATCCCTCGATTATCTTTTTGGATGAACCTACAACTGGATTGGATGCCAGAGCAGCAGCCATTGTTATGCGGGCAGTAAGGAATGTGGCAAATACTGGAAGAACCATTGTTTGCACCATTCACCAACCGAGCATTGACATTTTTGAAGCATTTGATGAGGTAAGCAGCAATGTTGAATTGATTTTCCATTTCATGAAATATAGTTGCCAGAGATATTAGTTTGATTTCACGTAGTACTGGAGAGGATGAATGATTTCAAGTGAGGTTGTAGAGGTGGTTAAAGTCTTGATTGAGTATTGGATAATCCTGTTTCAGTATTGCTAATATATCATTGTACATCTAGTTATTACTATTGAAATCTGGAGGTCGCATGATCTATTGTGGGCCTTTAGGTCAGCAATCTTCTGAAATAATTGAATATATAGAGGTATGTCTTCCCATGCAACTTCTCATTTTTCTTTGCCTTGTTTATTGATCTCAATATATATGTATCCAATAATAACTTTATGATTTCAATTCTCACAAAAGGCCATCCCTGGTGTGCCAAGTATCAGAGATAATTACAATCCAGCTTCGTGGATATTGGAGGTCACTTCCACTTCCTCAGAAGCTGAACTTGGTGTAGACTTCGCTGAGCTTTACAAGAATTCCAGTTTGCATGTGTAAGACCATGAATAGCATCTTCAATGAAGCTAGTCTCGTTAAATATATTTCTAATATCAACCTATTCTTTTCTTGGTGAAGGAAAAACGAAGCACTCGCTAAGAAGCTTAGCATACCACCTGCAGGATCAAAAGATCTGAATTTCTCAACCCGCTATCCGCGGAGTGGTTGGGAACAGTTCAAAGCTTGCCTCTGGAAGCAGAACTTGTCTTACTGGAGGAGTCCTAACTACAACTTGATGCGCTCAATTTATATGATTGTTGCAGCTTTTCTCTACGGCTTGTTGTTCTGGAATCAAGGAAAGAAACTGTAAGTTCCTGCAAAACCTAACACTGTTCTGATTAAGCTTTGTCTGTTATGTAGCTCCTGCATGAGAAGTAGCACCTTCAAACATGTTGGTAGGAGATAGTAGTGTCTAAAACACATACCCTACTAATCAAGAAAATTGAATTCATCTTGGAAACTTATTTCCGACTACATTTCTCTCACAGGAAAATTAGTCATGCCTGAAACCTGTGACTGCTCTCATAGAAAATTTCGTCATGCCTGAAACCTAAAGATCTTTATGACCCCGAACTTTAACGACCTTTGTAAAAAAGTTCTATAAATGTCCCATATCCAAGATTCGACACCAAAATGTTAACAACAATTTCTACACCAAGAATTAATGCTTAATTGTGACACATAGTAAACATGAATATAATATTAGCGAAATCTGTTGTTTAGTAGCAGAAATTTGAGGTTTCTGCAGCTTTTAGCAACTAACTCAATTTACAAACAAAATGAAGTTGATGATAATTTTGGAGAAATCACCCAAGTTGGGATCACAAACTTTTTGTGGTATTTATAATATGTTTCTTCGAATATTTTGGTAAACGTTTTTTCGCTCCTTGTATTAACAGACACGATCAGCAGAGTCTACTCACTCTGCTGGGTTCAATGTACACCTCCACACTATTCTGCGGTACATGCAATGCCTCTTCAGTTCTGCCCTATGTCAGTACAGAGAGAAATGTCCTCTACAGAGAAAGATTCGCTGGCATGTATGCTTCTTGGGCATATTCAGCTGCGCAGGTATGATGATTCAATCTTGAAGTCAATATCTATCATTGGTGAATATAAATTGAATGCAACAAGTCATATATATTGGATAAAAATGTGCAGGTGGTTATTGAGATTCCATATCTGTTTGCACAAACAGTTGTGTTCACAGCCATCACGTATCCGATGATCGGATACTACTGGAGTGCGTATAAGGTCTTCTTCTTCTTCTACACTATGTTCTGCACTCTGCTGTACTTCACTTACCTTGGAATGGTGTTGATCTCCATAACACCAAGCTTCCCAGTAGCTGCCATTTCACAGACTGCCTTTTACACAATACTTAATCTCTTTGCTGGCTTCTTGGTCCCTCACTCGGTTAGTTCAACTCTCTCTCCAACCAACTCTCATCCATACAATATTACATACTTGTGCACTAGGATGGATAATCGCAAAATAAGTCACGAATTTATACACATTTGTGATTTCAACCTCATTTTTTCAAACCTTCCCCTATCTTTATGGAAAAGATGATGGCTTATTATAAGGCATATGTTCCACTATTCCTGGCCTCAATAGTTAATAAAGCACTCACAGTTTTGGTCAAACGGGACCAAAAATAATGAGACGGAGTGTATTACAATATTTTGTGAAGCTATTTTTATTTCGGGTAATAGTAAAACAAATCGTGAATTGATATTTTATAATTTTGACCTCACTTTGAAACCGCTTGTGTAAATCTTGCAATTGGACTTCTACATCCCAATTTTTTCATCAATTGGTATGATGTCAATGGCTTTTGGCTATTGGAAATAGAGGGGTTCAAAAAAACTTTAACCGTAATCGTCGGAATCAAATTAGAACTGATAGTCATTGGCAGTTTGATTTAGAACTATAATCGTGTAGGGGACATTTTGGTTCCGTTTCTAAAAGGTTCGGAGTTGTGAACGGACAATCTATTCGTCAGTAGCTTAATATTTTTTAATACAATTTTCTATATCTAATTCTATCTTTTACATTATATAGAATAATTGTTGATAATTGATAAAATTATATTTTAACTTGTAAATTTATGTAAAAAACAATTTTAAAAAAGGAGGGTAGCAGCCCAATAAATCATAACTAGTTATACGTTATTATTGTATCATAGAATTGGAGAATAAAATCGTAGATTAATCAATGGGAGGGAGTACATATTTATACACACTAATACTAGACTAAACAAGGTAATAAAAAAACCCTAATACAAAACTACCATATATATATGTTATACACTCCCCATCAAGTTGGAGCATAAACATTAATTATGTCAAACTTGTTACACAAATAATCAATCATAACCTCATTAAGAGCCTTCGTGAATAAATCTCATAATTGATCTTCAGTCTTCATATATCCAGTGGTAATCAATCCCTTTTGAATCGTCTCACGAACGAAATGACAATCGATCTCAATGTGTTTGATTCGCTCGTGAAAAACTAAATTCAAGGCAATATGAAGGGTAGCTTGATTGTCACACCACAACTTAGCAGGCATCGAAACTTTTACTCATACTTCGCTCAGAAACTTGTGAACAGACAAAATTTCACATGTAGATTTAGTCATTGCTCTATACTCGGATTCTACACTCGACAGTGAGACCACCTTTTGTTTATTGCTTGTCCACGAAACTAAATTCCCACCAAAAAACACACAATATCCTGTAGTAGATCTTCGATCATCCTTTGACCCTGCCTAATCTACATCAGAAAACTCCTCTATCCGATCATGGTCATGATCACCATAAACAATTCCATGACCCGGTGCTCCTTTTAAATAGGATAAAATCTGTTTCACTATCTTCCAATGGTCGATAGTTGGTGATGACATATATTGACTTACCACACTGACCGGAAAGGCGATATCAGGACGTGTAATCCTCAAATAGTTTAGCTTGTCAACCATAGAGAAAAACATTCTTGAGCATATAGAATTGGACCATTCACCCCTTAAAAGGCCTTGGGGAGGGTACTCCAACTTATATATTGAGTCAGGAACCTTTACCAAGTTGATGTGAGACAATTAACGGGTAGCTTCTACACGCCCCCGCACGTGTGACCTTACACACGTGAATCAAGAAGATCTTTATCAAAACTTATCGTGACCTGCTCTGATACCATGTTGTATCATAGAATTGAAGAATAAAATCGTATATTAATCAATGGGAGAGAGTAGAGGTGTTCAAAAGAACCGGAACCGAACCGTAACCGGACCGTAACCGTACCTGATGGTTCGATTTCGAACCGTAACCGTGTAGGCGACGGTTCAGTTATGGTTCCAAAATTTTAGAACCATGAACCGGCGGTTCGGAACCGTAGCCGTCCATTTAGAACCGTATATCAATTTTATTGTTAAATTTTACTTATTTCTTATTTTATAAAGAGTTATTCTTTATAATATTTTTTTTATAATTTATAATAACACATTAAAATTATGAATACAATAATAATAAAATAAAACTTAACTAGATGAGAACCTAATTAAACTCTAATATTATAAATCAAAATAATTAATTTTTTTATTAGTGTTCATCTTATATTGTTATATTTATGAAGATTGACCTTTTATTTTATTTTATTTCATTAATATATTTGTGTTTAATGTGTTATTCAATTTAAATATTCATAACATAATAACACATCAAAACATTTTATTTTATTTTATTTCATTATTAAATATATTATTATAGATAATTAATATTAAATTAAAATAAATAATTACCTAGTTATTATAGTATTACATTAAAAATGTAATTATGTGATACAAAATTAAATGATGATATGCATTAATATATAATCACAATTTTCAAAAATTTAAATATACTAACATTAATTTTTTTTAGACGGTTCGAAACCGTAACCGGCGGTTTGGAATCGTAACCGGAACCGTCCTACACGGTTCGGTTCCAAATCGCGAACCTGCCACAACTACGGTTCGGTTCCGGTTCCAAAAATTTGAAACTGTGAACCGGCGGTTCGGTGTAACCATGAACACCTCTAGGAGAGTACATATTTATACACACTATACTAGATTAAACAAGGTAATAAAAAACTCTATTACAAAACTACCTTATATATCTTATAACAATTATGAAAATACCTTTAATAATTTAAAATTTGACTTAGTTAATAGAAAATTCCCAATCTAACTCAAATTTTAATTTAAAATAAACATTTATCTTAACAAAATATAATAACGTAAAATTGATTTGAAAGAATATACATAGCAAAAGTCATTCTTGAACTTTAAGCAGTAAAAATATTAGAAATAAAAAAAAAATAAAAAATGAACGCAAAAATAATTATTGATAAACTTAAAAATCAACTTGAAATTTTGATTTAGAAATTCTCAATCTCCACGACTGTGCTCCAATCCATCGACTGGAAACTATAACATAGGAGTGAGCATATTCAACTACACTCAATGAGGAACATGCAATATTCATACAGGTTAGGTCTAAGCATGCTTCTAATTCACATATCATATACAACAATAAAATTGTGATTCTTGATTATGAAGTATGAACTATCATATATCTGAACATGTGATTATTTTGAAACGGAACATATTTGGACATTTGATTAAACCGAACATATAATTATTCTGAAATTTAACATGTGTTTGAAGGACTTGGATCAAATAAAAATCATTCTTATGTATTAATTATGATCCATTATAATTAAGACATAATGGATTATTTGGATTGAATCTTAAATTATTTGCAAATTTGCTTGGATAAGATACAAATGACAATATAATAAATTTGAATTATTTAACTTTTTTTTAAAATCTCAAAGAGATTATGTTTTTGGCTGATGTATTAATGTCACGTAAATACGTAATGTTTATGTGATTAACTATATTTTTTTTTATTGTTATGTTTAGCAGGCGTTTATAAGAATATAGAGTGGTGAGTCGTAGTAACCACAGTTCATTTATGATTATAAATTGTAATAATTGTGGTTTTAACTTAACATGAAATATCTATGTAAAATCGGACATACAAAATATCAATAAAAATGATATATATCTATATAAAATACATACTTTGGAGTTGAAACAGCGGGATCGCAAATGAGCATACATACATATATATATATATATATAATTTTTTTATAAAAAAAACCATATAATATTCTTAGCACGAGTCTAAAAGAACATAGTATTGTGAATTATAGTAACCATGGTTCAATTACGATTTGAAAATAATGGAATTGTGAACCGACGATGAAGTTACAATTCTAACCGTAACCACCTCTAATTAGAAAGATGGTATGTACGTCAATGAACTTAACAACATGTCTAGGCTCACGAAGCACAAAAAAAAAGACTCGGATAAAGATTTATTTTGCAATTACCCTGAATTTATGATTAATTAGTGCTCGCCAATGTCCACATCATATTTCCAATCCTCAGATAGCGTACATCTCATCTCTTTTCGATTGCCAAATGATATTGGGGAAGTCCTAATTGCAGAACTTATATAGTCTTTGCTTTTATGTGTTTGTCAAGGTTTGAAGGTGAGCTAGTTGAAATTGCAAAATGATTACAAATTCTCTACTCATTTTCCACTAACCCCTTTTTCTTTTAGAATAATTCTTTAGATGGAAGACAATATTCTGCTAGTATAGTAGTACTTGTTAAATTAAAACTAGCTAACTTGTGGTTGATTTATGTATAGCAAATTCCGAGGTGGTGGATCTGGTTATATTACACGGTTCCTACATCGTGGTCGTTAAATGGGATGCTCAATTCACAATTTGGAGACATCGAAGAGGAGATTATGGTATTTGGAGAAACCAAAACAGTAGCAGCCTTTATCAAAGATTATTTTGGATATGAACACAATCTTCTACCTCTTGTTGCTGTCATGTTGATTTTGTACCCTGTCATTTTTGCTTCTATTTTTGGTATTTGTATTTCCAAATTGAACTTTCAAAGGAGGTAATATACGTATACATTACTAGTACTGTACTGTACACCTTTTACAGTGCTACCAGGCGATATTCCATCTTAATTTATAATGAATTTATATCAATAGTTGGGGTATTTTGTAACAAATTTAATTTTTGATGAAGTATTAATTTTGGACATAAATTAAATGAATATATGAACACTACTGATAGCTAGAATCGACAAAAGTAGTGGACCGAGCCGGGCCATCGGGATTTAAGTAATTTTATGGCCAATGCAAATGCTTTCTGATTCCAAAATGTGAGGCTTAATCTAATTTCGAATTGGCAGGCTTTGTCTCGTACACCCTTTCATTTTTATGAACTTTATATTTATTGACAATTTAATATTTTTACTACTTAAAGTAAAGTGATGCAATCAATATTAGTAAATTTTAATAAAATTCTAAATAAAGAATTGAAAATACAAATTATACGCATCACACAATCATTTGAAGTATATAACAATGTCAGTTTGAAACACATTAGAACTTTAAAAGTCATTAGTTCATTAAATTCATACAAAATATAAGCATCACAATTATTATTTAAATTAAATAACAATTTCGAAAAAGTATGAAGAAACAAATAAGAAATTATGTGTTGTGACTCTGAACCGTTTATTTCGGTTCCAAATCGCCAGTTCTTTTAGAAATGCATGAATTTTTTTATAGTTTTACATGAATTTAAAAGTTATAGTCTAATTTTATTAGTTATAAATTAAATTAAAAATAGAAAAAAATATATTGAACGAGTATTCAAGAACCTATGGTTCGGAACCGCCCAATCCACATTTTTGAATGAATCAGAACTGAACCATTCCCTACACAGTTACTATTCGAAATAGAATTATCCGGAAAAATAAGTGTTCTCGAAACCTTCGATTTCAGTCTAGGGACTTCAAATTTTTCAATTTCGAGACACGAAACTCCTGAAGTCCTGAATAGAACCGTTTCAAGACCAAAACTTCGAAACGGATACCCAATCTCGTCCTCCTTCTCACCCCTAATCGCACATGTAAAAATATCATGGTTATCTAAATAACCGGGCATTCCACTTGTTTTAGTACTGTTTGTAATAAGTTGAATTCAAACTAAATTTGTTACTTTTTGATTCTGAATTGTGTCTTTTTTATGTACTCCATGATAAATGTAAACATAAGTCAGCAACTACTTTCACACACCATACTTCACAGTACTTCATCTATATATGCTGCACTAATTTGATTTTCTTCCCATCTCAACTCAATTCTCAATTACAACAAAAGAAGTAGTTTCAGTACAAACTAACACTAAATTAAATAATGATGCATTAGATAATGAATAAGGATGAACGAAATATTAAAATCTCAAACAATTTTCATTAATATGAATGATTCCAGCAGCTGATTGCATGACGTCAGCATATTTTTCTTGCAAAATAACAGCTGCTGCTGAGATAACTCAAACATGTATGCAGACAGCTACATAAAATCTATTTCTCTCGGTAGAGAGGCTCGAACCATACTATGAAAGTAGAATTTTTAAAAACAAGAACCAAAGAAAAACGAATAAAGGCACCATTTGAGGTGAAAATCTATTAGCAGCAGCAAGCAAGAGTATTATTATTCAATACCACTGGCAAACACCATATGCAAGACTCCTTTCAGTTCTGTGGCTTCTCCCACTTGAGCGGCTTCACCACCTCCCATGTGAAATCAGGGTCGTCTCTTCCAAAGTGTCCGTACGCCGCCGTTTTCAAGAACCTCCCATTGTTGCCCCTCTTCAAGTCCAGGTTGATGGACATCATACCAGGCCTGAAATCAAATGTTTCCTTAACGAGCTTCAGGATCTCCTTGTCGGGGATTTTCCCCGTCCCATACGAGTCGACAAAGACCGACAGTGGCTCAGGCACACCGATTGCGTACGACACCTGCACAATACACCTCCTTGCAAGCCCGTTCGCAACAATGCTCTTGGCTGCCTGCCTCACAATGTAGGCACCGCTCCTGTCGACCTTGGTTGGGTCCTTCCCGGAGAAAGCGCCACCACCGTGGGCACCCCACCCTCCATAGGTATCGATGATGATCTTACGGCCGGTGAGCCCTGCATCTCCATGGGGTCCACCAATGACGAAGCGGCCCGAAGGGTTCAGGTGGAAGATCGTCTTCTCGTCCAAGTATTTCTCCGGGATGATGGGCTTGATGACATGCTCCTTCAGATCCTTGGCGATCTCGTCATTGGTGACAGTCTCATCATGCTGAGTCGAGATCAGAACAGTGTGAACCCGGATTGGGACCATGGCACCGTCCTCATTGTAGTACTCGACAGTGACTTGGGTCTTCCCGTCAGGCCTCAACCACGGGCACGTCCCATCCTTACGGACCTCAGTGAGGCGAGCGCCCAGCTTAGTGGCGAGAACGTGGCTGAGAGGCATGTACTCTGGGGTCTCGTCGGTGGCATAGCCGAACATGTGCCCCTGGTCACCAGCACCTATCTCCTCAGGGCGCTTGGTGAGGTGGCCGTGGACACCCTGAGCGATATCCGGGCTCTGCTGCTCGATGTTGACAAGAACCTTGCACTTGTCAGCATCAAGGCCCACATCATCGGACGTGAACCCAATGTTACGGCAGGTGTCACGGACAATCTTCTCATAGTCGATGTTGGCCTTGGTGGTGATCTCGCCAAAGACCATAACCATGTTGGTCTTGGTGCAAGTCTCACACGCTACCTTGCTGTCGGGATCTTGCTCGAGGCAGGCATCAAGGACTGCGTCAGAGATCTGATCGCAGAGCTTGTCGGGGTGCCCCTCGTTCACACTCTCAGAGGTAAACAGGAAGGTGTCCATGTCGTCGTTAACCTGCTGAAAATACGAAACACTTAATACTAAAGTATTCACTGACGTCTAAAACATAAGATCAATAAAGAACATTATTGTTTTTCCAAGTACAATAACAAACACTATACATGAAATTAAGCTATGCCTTAAAAGCAGATACAAAGATATGCCACAAGCCTCATAGAATCATGTATAAATGGAATAAAGAAACTGCTTGCTTTAGTGTAAACATAGCAACGAATCCAATCACCTTTAAACCATCAAGTGGGGCCAACTTGAACCAGTGACATGAACCCATTACAACCACTCTCCATACTTGAATATCAAGAAAATCACAGAAGGAGAATCAAATCGTATGAATCTAGCAAAAATCTCAACTAAAGGGAAAAGATAACTGAGTTGTTGTTATTTATAAGCCAGATCTAAAACTGTAAGTTTCTTTCAATAGCATGCGCTTCTAATTTAGAAGCCAAAATAGTCAGATCTCAAATACCCAGCCTTGTTATATGTCCCAAACTTTGAAATAGGACAGATCCGTACTCAAATCACACACACAAACACAAACACGCCAAGAACAGGGATCTCTTATACTTCTTCATAACCAAGCAGAAGACAACTCAAAACAAAGTATATGCCAAAAGAGAAAATAGCAGCAAATAAAAAAGATAAACAATGAATAAGAAGAAGAAGAATTTGAAGTACCTTAAGAGATAAAACCCAACTCAACTGCCGACGATGAGAAAGGGTAGCACTTGTTAAGGCACGACAAAGGTTTGCAAGTATAAGCAAATGAATATGGGGGCTTATTTATAGATAGGATGTCCGAATAATTACCTAAAAAAATCATTCTTTGGTCGCACAGGCGTGGGGCCCGCTGTGTGGATTTTTTTAACTAGGGTAGTTGTGTTGTGTACTAACCGTTGATGGATCTTGACGGTGGGGATTCACTGCAGTCGGTGAAGGAGGGTGGCTGACTGACTCACTCTCTGCTTTTATCTCATCCAATCTTCATTCTTCATATTCATTATTCATATTCATTCTTATTCAGATTAAATTTAAATCCCATCCCAACAAAAATTTTGATTCTTTTTTTAATCAAAATTGCATTTTTTCTAACAAAACAAAAGACGTGTTTAATGATCTAAAACAATTGAGCTCGTATTTAATTTAATACCAAAATAATTAGGATTATTTCGATCTCATATTGCATAATGGTAATAATTTAGTAGCAAGTCTATGATATTAAATGATCAAACACATATTTTACAGAAATTCCTTTTTTAATAATTTGCCAAGAAATTTTCAGTTGACTAGACAACTTGATTTTGGATTATAAAATTTTTGCCATAATTTTAATTTTCTTAAATTGTTCCGTTAATTAATCGATTGCATATTAAATGGAATCTCTTCGATATTTGTGTTCTTAGATTTGAAATCACATTCTTTTAATAATAATAATAATATGATTTTTGAAGAGTTGAAGTTGGTGAGAATAGGATCTCCAATTTGTTTCACCAACTCCGGAAGTGGACCAACAACATGATAAAATTGCTTAGTAAGTTGTTATCAGCATTTACCTCTTTTAATCTATACATTTTTTAATTCTAATTATGAAATAAAATATATTTTTTTGTATATTTAATACTCCTATTTTAATTGACACGTTTTATATTCAATTGAGTGTATTATAATAATAAAACGTATCAATTAAAAAATTAAAAAAGATTGGAGAGAGTAATATTCTTGTTTTAAATTAAAGTTAATACACAAAAGTACCTCTAAAATTGGAATCTAGGCACACAATTTAACCCCCAACGCGTACACACGGCCAAATACATCCCTATCGTCCTATTAATAGTGTTGAATACTTTTTTCTTTATTATGCGATTTATTTTTATTTCTTGAAAATTAGTACTTAAATTAAACATTAATATTATAATATAATAATATTAAATTTTGAATTCAAAATTTTTCGGTTGAAAATTTATCATAAATTAAACATTAATATTATAATAATAGTAAATTTTGAATTAAAAATCTTTCAGTTGAAAATTGATCATAAATCAGATGTGAGAATTATATAAGCAAGTCCAAAGAAAAGAAATTATGAGAAATGAAAAATGAATTTTCAATAAATGAGATGAGAGAAATATATAAGCAAGCCAGCAAAAAGTAGCGTATTCGTCCCTAGGGTAGAGGCTCTTATAGCAGATCATCCTTTATAGTTCGGTTTTGTTCAAATGGGCCACTGAAGTCGATAAGTTGTTGCAACTTGACCATCCCTATTCAACCTATTTTTCATATTTAGGTTCTCGCAATCAACGAGGTTTATTGTACGTAATAAGTTGACCCTAATTGAATCTCGCAGGAAAGCTATGCAACCTATCAATTTATAACACTATATGACACTAATTAGAACACTTCTAAACACTCTATTCAATTTGGTGAGATCTTATCCAATCTAATTAAAGCAATTAAAGGAAATAATAAAATCAAGGGATTGAAGCATATGACTTAGATATTCATTCATCAACAATTAATTTCACATCTAATTATGCATTTGTATTTGATCAAAATTCCCAAAAGTTGTTTAATATCCAACTCACGTATTTGATAAAACGATGATTCTAACTCACATATATGAATCACACAAGAGAGAATTCTATAATTTCAATAACAAATTTCAATTCTTACGTTTCCGATTAGAAAGGGGGTTGATTAATCTAGGCCAAACACAAGAATAATTTTTCAATCTATTCTAGCATTTAAGATGAATCAAATGATGATCAAGCATCCACTTCAATTTAAACACAAGAATTAATCAACAAACACACATGGATTATGAAATCAATCGAAGAAATTAGAATATCTAGACCTTAGATGGAATTTAGCTACTCATGAAAATTGAGAAGAAATCAAGAGATGAATCCATAAATAAGAAACTTACTAAATTAGATTCAATCTCCAAGTGTAGATTCACACTCCAATCGGAAGAAAAATAGTGTCTCTACCAACTAAGAAAGCGCGTACGGAGAAAATAAAATAGGAGTGCATACAAAGAATAATTGAAAAAAGTCCTATTTAAAACGTGAATTTGTGCTCTTAATTCGCACGCGGCGGCAGCTGGGGGTCCAGCTCGCTGCGCGCGCCTTCCTGCCTCGCCAGCCACGCCTGGCCAACGCCCGCTGGGGGTCCAACGGTTGCTGGACCTAAGCTTCTGTCTCTCCAGAACATGACGCCCAACGCCCGCTGGCCCCATCAATATTTCCTCGACCAAAACGCGCTTCCAGCTCGCGCTGGGGTCCAGCGTCTGCTGGCCCCAGCCTTCTGTCCTCCTTCATTACGCCACCCTAGCGGGCGTGGCGTGCCCAGCGCCGCGAGGTGGCCTTGTGTTGTCCCGTCACTCGTCCCGAGCTCCTCCCGCACCCCGGCTCGATCCCGACTCACCCGATATGCTTCCTCGGACCAAGATTGCACACCTCAAGCCCATTTTTGACACAACTCTACCACCTACATCCAATTCATGACCAAACACAACACGGCATAAAAACGCACAAAACATGCAATGAAATAAATGAAAAGATAACGACACGAGACTCAAAATACAACTAAAACAACTACCAAAACATACTAAACACTCCCTTCTAACGGTCTTTTAAAGTCGTTAAGTAAATTAATTTTTTTATTTCAGCAACTTATCAAAATCATGGGCCTATTTGAACAAAAATTGGACCATAAGGGGTAATCTGCCATAGGGGGCCTCTACCGTAAGGGCGGTATGCTACTTTTCCTATGTTTTAAATCTCACGTATATTATATTATATGTTCATTTTCACTAAAAATAAAATTTACTTAACGACGTTAAATGGCCGTTAGAAGGGAGGGTTAAATTGCAACAACTTATCGACTTCAGGGACCCATTTGAACAAAATCGGACCATAAGAGATGATCCGTCATAGAGGCATCTTCCCTAAAGGCGGATATGCTACTTTTCCCAAAAAGAAATTATGAGAAATGACAAATGAAAAATAGTACTAGTCCATGGATCATTTCTTCATTTGATTTTTGAATTAAAGTGTAATACTCCCTCCGTCCCAACTAGATTGAGTCATATTCTTTTTCAGGTCGTCCCAACTAGCTTGAGTCATTTCCTTTTTAGGAAACATTTATTCCACACACAAATTTAAATAGTATATATTCTTATCATCACTTTATACTTTAAATATACACTCAACATAAACTCTTTAACTCCTTAATTCCCGTGCCAAAAAGAAGTTCTCCAAGCTAGTTGGGACGGAGGAAGTATTATTGTTCTACTTATAACTGATTTTGAAACTACTCTGAAGAATAGGGGTGATAATCGGGACGGGCCCGAGAGTCCTGGGTCCTGATTCCGAAAAATAGCTAATTTTTTGTTCCGATTCCAATCGGGATTTTGGGACTCCTGAATTTCGAAATTGAGAAATTTTTTTAAGTCTCGATCTTGGTCCCAGTCTTGAAAAAAAAATATCTCTGCTGGGAACCCCATAAATTTATTTATATTTTGATGATATTTCTCGAAACTACACTTAGTCATTTCAAGATATCTAAAACCGAGTAATCAATATCATCTTTTAGGGAACAACTTAACTATAAAAGGAGCAGATTGTTATTTTACAATCTGTATTATTCTTATAAAGCTTTCCTGGACATATTGATTACTAAATGGACAAGTATTCTTTTATATGTACAGACAGTTGGCTCATGTTAAGAACAAATCGTTTTTGTGAAAATAACGATCTGTCCTTAATACATTGCAGCTCGCTGTCCATTTTCACTTGTCATGGTCTTTAGGTATCATTTTCTCTAGAATAGATGATAACGGATCATAATTGTAAAAAGGAAGTTTGAAGTTTCAAACTTACTTATAGGAACGATCTGTCTTTCTAGAATAAACCAATACAGCTACGATGTAAAAGAACAGATGGTTAGTAAAACCTTCTGTCCTATAGGTCAAGCTGTTACATAGTTTAGAAATATTACTTGGACCATCTCAAGAAGAAGAACATATGGACTTACTCATCCCAGCAGCTCGCTGTCAAACAGCAGATCGTTTTCTCAAAAACGATTTGTCCTTAGCTTTCGCTATTGTTATCAAAAGATGTTTTCAAGAAAGTCGATGGATGATGAAAGTGTTAATTGGGTATCAAACCAATTAACATGTGAGACAGCTCAACTCACAGATCCTAAGAAACGATCACGATCTGTTGAAACTTAGTCCAGCTAGTTGTTCCTCACAGTAACTATGGTGGACTGCCGACATACCTACATTTGTCATAAGTCAACCACTCAGTGTGATGTCACATCAAAGAGCATATTTTAAGGGATGTAGTACGAGAATATCAATTTAGATGTACGATGAATCATTCCAAGTATTGCAACGCACTGAGACACGCGTGAAAGGTGGAACAAGACGCACTTAAAGCAGCGCGTGTATCAACAACATTGTCATGCATTTAATGCAGCCATTAATGCAACGGAGAAGGACTCTTCTCTCTCTAACGGATAGTTCCAGCCATGGTTCTATAAATATCACCTTCACTTCCAGAATTGAGTACGAGAATTCAAGCTTTCAAATCTACCATTACTCTGCTCAAATTTCTTTATACTCTCAACGTTCAAAAACACTCTTTCACCAACCTAGAAATCTCTCGAGTGTTTACTTTGTTTGAAGAATATATTTTTGGAAACTTGTTTTACTAAACCAAAGTTAGGATCTAATTTTGATCCAGTTGTAACCCTAGATAGTAGTTCTCTATCTTTGGGAAGAAGAAGTGTAATCACAAGAAATTATCTAGTTTTGATAATTTTTGTGGCTCGTACTCAACGAGTAAAAAGAAAGGAGAAAGTTTAGTGGATTATCGATCTAGTTCTTGATCGAGCCGTGGATGTAGGGAAAGTTTATCCTGAACCACGTTAACTACTTGCGTTCTTTAACTTCTTGTTTACTTCATTCATCATCTACTTCATACTCTTACATAAAACTGTTGGTTTAAGATTTTGAGTAAAGAAAACGTTTTTCATTAACAAGAGCCTTAACCACTGAATTCCGCACACAACATAAATTAAGTTTAACTTATAAAGTTATTCATAATTTTTATTTTTCACTACATAAGGTTATACTTGAGTAAGATTAATTCTTCCTAACTAGAAAAGTTTAACTTGCCACCCAATCTATCTTAAATATTAAGTGTGCTTGAGCCTTATTACTTAATCAAAAACAAGAAAACCCTAAAAGTTTAACTTGGTGTATCCCCCCTCCCCCCAACCCAATACACCAATCTTGCTCTTTTGGGACCAACAGTCTCGAATGAGACCAAAATTTTCCGAACAGAACCAAATTTTCCAAATTTTAAAATTAATTCATGGACATTGGGAGTTCCGATCAGGATTCGGGACTCGCGAATCTCAAAAAATTTTAATTTTCCAATTCCGATCTTAGTCTCAAAAAATTCATAACTCGGATCGAAACCAACAAATTCCAAATTCCGATCTCTAATTCTCATCCTTAGTGAAGAATTCTTAGCAAATGCACTCAATTTCATGGACCGAGTGAAATAATAATTACCTAGCAAATTCCATAAGGTGTAAAAATAAATAAACGTCAATATCAAAATTAGGTAATGGGGCAATTCTATATTGTAAATGGCTTGGTCCATACTATTTCAATTTTCAAATATTTTTAGTTTGTACTATCACCTTTCTTAGGATGGGTTATTATTATCAAATTAATATTAGGAGTGAACATTTAAAATTAAAGTTCGAGTTTATTGGTTTTGGGATCGAATCCTATTTTACATATGTTGGAGTTTGGATCAAGCTTTGTTAATGGGTGGGTAAATTTCGAACCGGTCAAAACTTACTCAAAGTTATGGTTTTAATTTCATACCCGTCTAAACTCGGTCATGATTGATCCAAGCCCGACCCGACCCGCTAGCTACGGTTCTATTTCTAACCCGGTCCGACCTGATTATTTTTTTTATTTATTTTATTTTAAAAAAGGACGTATTTTTGGGATCAGTATTGGACTTTTAGAAAATTACGAGACTCGAAATTCCTGATTTACAAAATAAATTTGAAGTTCAATTTCAATTATAATTTAATTTTTAACATAAAATAAAATTTGTATTTTAAAATTAAATTAAATTTTATTTCAATTATAAATTTTTAAAAATCACATATTATACATCTAAAACCACCTACCTGAAAATACCCATCGATGGTCCAAACCCAAAAATTACCCATGAGTATTCTCCCGGCCCAAAACATTTATAACTTAATTAACGGTTTAGTTCTGATTCCAGAATCATATCTATTTTAACGGTTCTGATCTGGATTTTATCTGCCCATTAACAAGCCTATGTTGGATGGAATGTTGATAACATTTAGGGGACGGTTGGTACGCAGGAATGGTCCAGGAATGGACTGACTATTCCTGCTTCCATTCTTAATCGCATGGCTGATATAAAAAAATAATTAGGAATGATCATTCCTGAAGGAATCACTAATCCCTTCGATATATATAACGAATTAGACGGGAAATTATCTTATATTATAATTTATAAACATATAATTTTTTTGAAATAATATATTTTTAGCCTATTTTTCTATAACATTTTAGGTTTTAAAATTTTAGATTTTTTATATTAAAATGACTATTTTAACCTATTTTTCTTATTTAAAAGTGATATAAATTAACAAATTATTATAAATATTATTTAAAATAATTTATCTTATGTAGAATATATTGATAAAAAATCATGTTACATTATGATTTATTAACATAATTACAAATTCGTGCTATTTAAAAATTATATCGTTGCAGAATATACGTGTTACATGAATACTCATCCCGTGTAAAATTTATTGGTACATAATCACTTTATATCGTAATTTAAAATAAAATTTAAAAAATGGACACTTTATTTGTTTGATAAAAGTTAATTATTTAATCAAATCAAATAATAATTTTTTATTCGGATAAAATATTTATGTGGGTCAAAAGTAGGAATGACAATCTAATACAACACGCACGGATAGTGACTATCCATATTCATACCCGTGAGGGTAGAAATGACAATTTCCATGCGACTATCTAAATGTAATAGAGGTGAGTTAGAAATCACACATTTGGTATCTACACATACTTTCATGAGTGTATTTTAATATCATTTGTATTTGTATATGGATAGTTACTATCATACCCACAAAAAGTATTCGCAATATACCTATAAAAATAATAAATCTAACCACTTGATAACTATTAACTACGAATTAAAAATTTATGTTTAGTAAATGACAACTGAGAAAACCAAAATACATAATAATTATTATTTTACTATAATATTTTAGGTGGTTAAAATTTAAATTTGTTATGTTAAAACGATTATTTTGACATATTTCTCCTATTTAAAGGTGGTATAAATTGACAAATTATTATAAATAGATGTTATCCACACTAATTTATCTAATGTAAATTGTGTCAATGAAAAAACACGTTATATTACGATTTATTAACATAATTGCAATTTCGTGTTACTTAAAAATTATATCATAAGTGCTACATAAAGATATATCTCGTGAAAAAATTATAAGTATATAATAACTTTCCATTGTAATTTAAAAATTGACTTTTTTATTCTGATAAAATTAATTATATGACCAAATAAAATAATGAATATTTATTTGGATAAAATATTTATTTGATTAATTCAAAGAATTAATTTTACATGTATTAAAAGATATTGTTGGTGGGTCAAAAGTAGGGATGATAATCGGGCACAACATGCATGAACATTGATTGTCCATATCCATACCCGTGAAGATATAGATCACATTTTACCCATCGATACTCGACACTAATAGATGTGAGTTAGAGACATATTTGAAATTCATGGATAAAGTTTACCAAATTTTCAATGTGGGATAAAGTAACTTGTTAGTTTAGTTATATTTAGATTCTTTTATTTATTTATTCCCGAAACAATTTGATATTTTTACTTTCATATAAATTGGTAGAACAAATCATCTTATAAACATTAGACTTTACATTCAACAATAGTTTGAGTCTTATTTTAAATCAATACGTAATAGATGATTTAAATAAATATTTTAATTAATAATGATTAATATAATTATTTAAGATAGATAAGAATGCTAGATAGAAATGATGTTAGATAGAACCATGAAATAAGGAAATAAGTTTAAAATGTATTTTTATTAGTTATTATTATATAGGTCTAGTTAATTGTTTTAAACCAACATAACTAATCAAATCTTAAAAAATATAAGTTTAAAATATATTTGTATTAGTTATTATTACATAGATTTAGTTAATTAAATTTGTTCAATATCTCACATAATAGAGTGAAATTATACACATATTTTCTCTTTTTATATAATTTTCATATTGATAAAGTTTTATAAGGTTTCAATGTTGGATAAACTAACTTGTTCGTTTAGTTATATTTAGATTATTTTATTGATTTAATATTTACAAAATAAATATGAAACTAATAAGCTAGAAAATAAAGAAAAAATATTGAAGTAATTATTATATATTTTATTTACTCAAAAAATAATTTGATATTCTTATCTTTATATAGATTGGAATCAATATTACTCACGTAACACGAGTCTTGAAAATTAGATATAAATTAGGGAAAAGTATCATATCCGTTCCTAGGGTAGAGGCCCATATGACGTATCACCCCTTATGGTACAGTTTTGTTCAAACAGGCCCCTGAAGTCGATAAGTTGTTGCAACTTAACTCTTCCTTCTAATGGTCGTTTAACGTCATTAACTAAAATAATTTTTTATTTATGATTCTCAACGTGGCAAGAAACTCAGACTAAGATGAAGGCTAAAGAGGAGGAATGAGACAACAAGTATGGTACAAGACAACTTACCCCATCTCGCATCTAAGCACCAGCACAACATGGTACATACAACGACGGTGGTCGGTGGCAACCATAGCCTTCCGTACTGCCACCCATGGTCCTCCTACTACCCCTAAATAACCTTTCTTCAACTGGTCATCACTTGGGATTAGGCAGAATCCATGATTCAAAATCCTTACTCCTACCATCAACCTTCGACTTTGTCTTTGTCGCCATTCTCGCACCGTTTTACCCCTGAAAAGACACATAGGGCTAACTTGATAAGCCCGTCGCCACCTTCGGCAATCTATGGTTGGTTAAGAGCGGAAATTTTCCAGACACGTGGATTAGGCATCGAAAGTGTTGGTGCATCTCTTAGTTTAGGGGGTAAACCATATTCCAATCATACTATTATCGATAATGCATCTTCTGTTGCATCATCAAATATGGTTAAAGAAAGTGATTATAAAAGGCATCAACAACTGAGATTTGGATTGTTGATGATGGAGATGATGGAGATTTCTTCTACTGTTCAAAATGATATGGATGAGATTTCTAAAGAATTATGGAGATTTTTCTTTTACTGTGTGATGAAGAAGTTTAAAACAATCATTCATCTCCTTTAAGTCGTTGAGAATCATAAATACAAAAATATTTTAGTTAACGACGTTAAACGGCCGTTACAAGAGAGGATTAAGTTGCAGCAACTTATCAACTATAGAGACCCATTTGAACAAAATTGGACCATAAGGGGTGATCCGTCATAAAGGTCTCTACCCTAAGGGCAAATATGCTATTTTTTCCTAAATTTAACATGAAAAATTTATTACATATAGTTTGACAACCAAATTTTCAAATTAAAATATAGTTTAATATGGATAGGAAAGTTTCAATTAATCAATTATTTATTTTATATTATAATAATAGAGTAAATTAAATTTTCAATAAAAATAATAGTCTATGTTATTTTTTTTAAACTCTTAGTCAATTTTAATACTAATTAAAATTTTAGTAAATATTAAAATTAATAATGAATAAAATTGAAATTTAAAATAAATATTAATGGTAGGTTGTGAGTATTTGATATTATATAGATATATAGATTATAGATGAATATTGATTGGAAATTTTAATTAATAGATTATTTATTTGATAAATTTAATAATTTACTAAATATAAGTAATGTCACATAAGCCTTGAAATAAGGGAGGATTTTAAAATATAATCTTGTTATATATTATATATAGATATAGTCATATAGATTAATGTAATATTGCATACCAAAATAATAATTTGAATTAATACTGAAAATTTTAAGAATTAAGATAAATAGAATGAAGACTTTTGGTGATGTCACCTAAGTCTTGATTTAAGGTGGTGACTTCAATATGTAATCATTTAATATATTATACTTATTATATAGATTAACAACAGGAGAATTCACAACTAACTGACTAAGTTATCCGCATTATCTCCGTATTATAATCAAATGTAATTGAGTCCAGGGGTGTCAATTGGTAATCGGTTTTTGGAAAGAACCGGTATCAATTATCGGGTACCAATTTTTTCAGAAAATAAGTCGGTTCCTAGTTTTAGTTTTAAAAAAAATACAGTTACCTCGGTAATCGATACCGAACCGGTACCGAATAGGGTACCGGTTTATAAAATTATATTTTAAAAATATATATTTTATATATTTATTTTATAGTATTATATACTCATTAAAAAATATGTTATATATTCTAAAATTAAATTTAATTATATTTATATTTGAATTATTATTGGTTTAAATTAATACTCCCTCTGTCCCAATAAGCTTGACACAATTCCCTTATTGTGATGTCCCAATAAGCTTGGCACTTTCCTAAAATAGCAAAATTTATCCCTTTAAAAAGGTGTGGACCCTACCACCTTTATCACTCTTACGCTACTTTATACACTATCCTTAATAACCGTGCCCAAAAGTTTTGTGCCATGCTTATTGGGACGGAGGGAGTACATTCTAAAAAAATATTTTAAAATTATAGAACCCGTACGTTAACTGATTCTACCGCTTAATCGGTACTGAACCGGTCGGTACCCGGTTAACTAGTATAATAACCGATTTCGGTACTAATTCATAAAATTGTGACTTTTCGGATTCCGATTAATCGGTTCCAGTTAACCGGTATCGGACCGATTAACACCCCTAATTGAGTCATAGTCCACCTCTCACCCCATTATCTAAATTCTACCACAACGCAATTATATTCATGATTATTTATAAATTTATATGTATATATAATAACATTCTTTATAATATACATGGTAAGTAACAATAAGATCCTAACGTTTGCTCTACTACAATAATTTCGAATGAGATCATTTGTTGCTTAATCGTGTGAAATCTTCTATTGTATTAACACGAGACTGACATGTGACATGATTAGGGTTCAAGATTTATGATATATATAAAGAATACACACACACACACATATATATATATATTAAATTTTAAACCATTAATTATGACACATGTCACAGTTATATTAATGCAACTCGACATGTCATACAATTAGAGAATAGAATATTCAGATTGGAATAATTTACATCTGAAAATTAGGATTGACGAGGGTGTCTATTTGGGTCGGATCAGGTACCCTATCCAAAATTTTCAGCTACCCGAACCCGAAAACCATAATTTTTTAATACCCGAACCCGAAAAATATTTCGGGTACCTGAACCCGACTTGGGTATTTCAGGTAGGGTGTTCGGGTATCCAAAATTATCCGATTTAATTTTAATTATTTGTATTTTTGGATATTTAACAAATATTATCCGGTATTTTTGAAAAATTCCGATATTTCGAATATTAAAATATTTTAAATTATAAAATTTAATTACAATATTATATAATTAATAAATTAAATAAAAAATTTAAGTTTTGGATAATACCCGATCGGATTTTGGGTAATACCCGAAAACCCTAGAAAATGAATATCCGATCCCAATTCAAAACTAAAAAATTGGGTATTTGAGTACCCGAACCCAATCAAGTATTACCCAAAAAACTTGATATCTAAAACCGAATAGACACCCCTAAGATTGACACTGACGTTCGGTAATTAAAGTAATGCAGATACTAATGAATAATTCACGATTTATTTACAATATTTTTTGCACATTAAAATTGAAATATTAAATAAGAAATTATTTGATCAATCATAATACGTTAGAGCATCCACAATGTTGCTATCCATAGTGTGTGCCAAATGTGCTACACATCATCAACTTTCAACTTTTTTAACTACCTCAATTTCTTTCCACTATGGTGCTATCTTAAATTTAATTATTTGATGACCTCACAATCATAATATTAATTGAAAATAAAAAGAAAAAATACAAAAGTTTGGCACTAATTTGAAGCAAATAAAGTTGGTGGGACCCAAATTCATTTTACTACCTAGGTAGTATTTTTGTTACCCCTTCATTTTTGTGCTATTTCAAAACATCACTCCATTATGGCACTACCTCTTTCAAGTTATCAACTTCTCCAAAACACACACTTGGATGCTTTTAGGGATGCATAATGCTGTTGTATTATTTTATGCATAACCATCACTTTAACTTTCAAAATTCATACTAATTTATATGTACTAATTAAATCAAGCTTAATTAAATATAAAATAAATAACTACAATGGTTGTAAGTTAATTAAACTATAATAAAAAAAGGTATTAGGAGCTCGGTTCTTAAAAAGATATTGCATATTCGGTTATTTATTAAATTTGTTGAACTCGAGCCTAGTACCTAGTTTAAAACAAATTATCAATCCGAACTCAAACATCAATATATTTAATTTTGAAAAATCCGCGAACATATTCAAACTCAGATCTTAAGGAATTTGATAAATTACGTATGATTTACGAATTTTACTAACAAGTCAATTCATAAATTTATATAACTAATATAACATTATGTATTGTAATTAAATGAATCAATTGCAAGTTCGAATTTGAATTCTAATACAATAATGTTGGGAAATATTTATAAGTGTTTTGATTCAAATCTCAATACCTCCCCTGAAAGATGTAAGAAGACCAATACTGAATCTTAGGGTTTTGTCTAAGAACTCATATGTTAGGGAGTTCTAAATTTTCAGGTACACTGAAGGACATGTCCACTGAAGATTCAAGACATTCCAATACTGAAGGACCTCTCTACTGAAGTCCGTCCTGAAGTTTTGGAGTTGCAGCCAGAAACTGAAGTCTTCCTGCCACTGAAGATTCATTCTGAAACTCTACACTGAAGTCTATTTCTGAAGTTTCCACTGAGTAACAGTCTACATCATAGGACTTACCATTTATGGCAAAAATCTGAGTAGGTAAACACAATCTTGTTGCAGACACCAAAAATGGCAAAAAGGACGAAGACTCCAACGGGAAGAATTCAAATGAAGATCTATCTCACAACGGTCAAATTCTATGAGAGAGCTATATATACCCCGTTACTTCAAAAGGCTTCAACACCGGTTACCCTGCTTTCAACTCGCTATCGCAATCATCGTTCTTAAGCTCTTAAGCCTTTCAGTTAGAACACACCAAGCTTTCAGATTTCATCTTTTAGTGTTCTTAGCGATTAAATTGTAACCGAAGAATAGTCTAGCATTAGACTAAGTTCGAAGCTAGAAGTGATCAGATATCTTGTCTATCTAACCCATTGTGGTTGATCACTGTAAGACTATTACATCTCCATTTAGTTGGAAACCCTCGACTAACATCGAGTACTCGTGGACGTAGGAGTTTTTATCTCCGAACCACGCAAACCAAATCACTGTCTCTCCCTCATTTATTTTCAGTATTTCATATTCATTGATTATCATTAACTGAATACTGATTAATTGAAAAGAGAAAGATTGCATTAAGGTTTTCTGAAACAAACGAGTAAAGACTTAAAACCACCACATTCCGCACAACACTTAAGATATTAGTCCATCAGTCAAACATTCAGTGTAGACTGAATGATTCCTATCTAAAGTACATATCTCTCACTGAAGTACCTCCCTTCAGTTCAGGAGCCACTCAAAGTTTTTAAACTTGTAAAAATATGACTGGTGTATTCCCCCCCCCCCCCCCATACACTCAGTTCACTCGTTTCAGGACCAACAAGTGGTATCAGACCAGTGTGTTTAATTACCACTGTTTCTAAAACCCAAGGTTTTTAAACTGATCTTTCAGAAAACTCTAAACTGCTCCATTTGCATTCTCTAACATCTACAATGGAGAATACTCTCAGGTTACCCATGTTCTCAGTAGAAGATTATGATTACTGGAAATATAGGGTGTCTTCTTTCCTGAAGGCACATCATGTCATGATGTGGCAAGTGATCACCAGAGGACCCATAAGAATCTTGAAGACTTTTCCTCAAGAAACCACTGGAACTAGAGATCCATGATCTGAATTCAAGCCACTGAACGAATACACAGCCGATGAGAAGAAAATCGGTGGATTAGATGATTATGCAAAACACATCATTTCAGGAACGCTTGAAAGGCCAATGTTGGTGCACATCCAACACTGCGAAACTGCTAGAGAGATGTGGGAAACTCTCGAGCAAATGTGTGCAGGATCATAGGAAATAAAAGAGAATAAACTAACCCCTGAGTGTCAGAAATATGATGCATTTTTGCAGGTACCTGGAGAATCCATCAGTGAGGTGGAACTCAAATTTATGCAAATACTCACATCAGTCAGAGCACTGAAGCCTGACAAATACACTCAAAGGGAGATAAATCTAAAGATCGTATGGTGTCTTCGACGGGAAGACTGGCTGCCATATCAGATTCGGATTAATGGGCGTCCTGATTTCAACAGTCTCACCACTGCCGCTATCTTCAGTATTCTGAAGAGCCATGAGACAAGACAAAGAATATTGGAGATCACAAATCCAATCAGAGATGTTATTCCAGTATCTTCATCACAAGAAATTGTTGCGTTCAAAGCTGACAAGAGCCCGGCTAAAGAAGCAAAGCCTGAAGGACTCGACCTTGAAGGTATGTCAAAGGCTAAACTAATGGAACAATATGTTCTAATGGCAAAACGTTTTGAACGTGCAGATATGAGAATTGGAAGATTCAGAAAGATGTACAGGGATAACCGTACAAGAAGGGCCACACCACCTCCCACTGAATCTACCACCTCCACTCAGGAAGGGACATCAACTCAGTCCAAACCTGAAAAGCAGTTTAGCAAGGGTGCTTGCTATGAATGTGGATCCTTAGATCACTTCAAACCTGACTGCCCCGACCTCAGTAAGAAGGAAAGGGATGAGCTTAGAACAAGAAGAGATCAAAGGATTGCAGAAAGAAAGGCTATGATGGTTGATGATGATCCAGATCAAATCAACACTCCTTCCAAGTCAACATACGAAAAGCACTTCTCAGATTCATCAGATGATGAAGATCTTGGCTTAATGGCCACTGAGGATGAAGATGAGTCAAGCGAAGTTTTCTGCTTAATGGGGAACCACTCAGGCGACTTCGTTCCTCAGGTAATTTATGCACATGTCATGCCTGAAGGGTACATTGATCCTAAGACAAAATTTTCTACCTCATACGCATCCATTTCATCATCATCTGGACCAATCATTGAAACAAAATCCACAACTGAAGTCATTCCAGTTGAGGATAACAATGAAACTGAGGCAACTGTGTCACTGGAAGAATATGAAGTGTTAGCTGAAGATTTTAGAAATCTTCAAGCTATCTTCATACACATGAAAGATGAACATGATGAGCTAACAAGCAAGTTAGCAAAATGACCTGAGAACATAATGGAAAATCTACCTACTGACATCCAAAAGGATGAATTGGTGGAAAGAATATGCAAGGAACTGAATGAAATTTCAGTAAAATCTCAAGAACAAGAGATGTTCATCTCTAATCTGAACAGAGGCCTTGACACAAAGAACAATGAGATACTGTTCAAAGATCCTCAAATACGAGAACTTACTGAACGGAATGAACTACTATCTGAAAGGATAGAATATTATAAGACAAAGGTCGAAACATGGACAAAATCTGGCTATACTAATCACATGTTGAGTGATGCTCAACGACCAGAAGGCAAAGGCCTTGGCTTCAGTCAGGACAAGGCCAAAGTACCTTTTCTAAAGGTGCCCAAACCTACATTTCCAATTATATCTTTTGTGAAAGCCACTGACAAGGCTTCCACTGAGGATATGATTGCCACTGAGGCTGTCAAAGCCACTAAAGATGCTTCTAAGTCCCAAGGGAAGAAGCCACTGAATGAAAAAAAACTTAAACTGAAGGTTAAGGTTGTTACACATCCTAAAGTGAAAGCAACACTTGAAAAGGCAAAGGCAAAAGATATTGCCACTGAAAAACTTGATGCTACTGAAAAACCAAAGCAGGTTTTCAGGAAACACACTGTTTCAAAAGTCAACACATATACTGAACAGAAGGCTTTCAGGAAGCCTAAGGCAACTGACAAGCCTAAGGTCACTGCAAAGCCAAAGAACAAAAGGAACCATCACAGACAACATGCCACTACTGAAAGGGATGAGCCTAGGAGACACTTTGTAATACCCCGAATTTTTGTAATACGATTTAGATATCTTACCACGACTAATTAAGGATTTTAGGAAGAGACTATACCCTATTAGGACCTATCATATGAATTTGGCACCTGGTGAAACTTTTTAAACGTTTCTTTAAAATTGAACTTTTCATGCGTAAGTCAAAAGCATGTCAATATTATACTCATTTTGTAGGGTTTTTCAAAAGAAAAATATTGGCACTATGTTTTCCCAAAAAGGAGTTCGTACGTAACCGCTACGGATTTTTGAAGTTTAAGCACGTCGTATAAAAATTAGTTTTTCCATACATGACTGAAAGTATATCAATATTATAGTCATTGTGTAGAGTATTAAGAAAGGAAGATGTTGACACTGAGTTTGCTCCAAAAGGAGATCGTTTGTAGAAGTTACGGCGTTTTAAGATTTAAGTATTAATAATAATATAATAAAATAAAAAAAAATTATAAAATATTCTAAATTTTAGTATAAATAGGGATTATTGGCGAGAGGTTTCTTCGCTCATTTGAGCAGAAGCCTCTGTTCTTCGGCCTCCTCTTCTCCTTATCTTCTCTTTTCTTTTTTCTATCATTTTGGAGTATCGAGGTTCTGTGGGTTTGGAAATTGAAGATTGATTTAAATCAAGGTACGTCAGGGTAAGGTCGAAGGTTGGCATGGAGCTTGACAAAAGTGGCTCAGCCGCCGTCGAGTCTCCGCCGCCATCGCTCTGATACCGTTATCTTCATTCTTTCTCCTTCGTTCTCTTCTTCATTCATTTTTCCGTTCATGACTATCGTTCTATCAGACGACTAAGGTCCCTTAAGGTTTTGAGTTTCTGACCATAAGATCTGTTACTCTGCCGGATTTAATTTTAGATTTGGATCCCGGTTAGGATCAGCATATCATGATTTATTGCATTATTTCATGTTTTTCTAAAGGAAAAATATTCACGGTCTATCATTTTTCAATAATATTTCTAGTGCATGTAGAGAAAAAAATATAGAATTTTATGAAAGAAATTTCATTAATTTTCATCGGTCTAATTTTCATAGATTTGAAAAAGACTACGAATCTTCTCGAGTAAGCTTTGAGGTAAAGTTGCATATTTCAAAAATGTTTTTACATATTCCTATAGAGAATAATGCCCTGAGTATTTTTGCCTTCTGGGCCAAGTTGATTTGAAAACCCGGGTATTGCCAAAATGACATTAGAAGACTTAGAAAGCCATCGGTTCCTCGTTTTTACTTTATTCGCGTTTTGTTTTGGGATTTGAGGCCAAAAGTTGTTCCGTATAATTGTCAGGTGCTTACGATTGCGAACGAGACGTTTGACTGATTTACGGTTATCACACGGTATTGGTATTCGCTGACAGGTGAGTTTGTATATATGTTTTCAAATGTATTTTTGAGTTATTAAGCTCTGATATTTATGAAAATCAAAATGGATGTCCATGTTAAAATGTTTTGCTCCTTATTGGATAAGTGATCCCTCAAGCATGACGATCGGATCATGTGCTATGTTAGCGCACTGGCACATGGTTAGTTTACACGTGGGTTTATGTGGGCTGTCCCCATATATTCTCGAGTGAAGTCAGTTTGGGTAAAAGTTCCCTACTGATGAAGGACATAAATGATGGACCTCTATGGGCTGTCCCCATATGTTCATAGAAGGGTATCTAATGCCAATATTGAGCCAAGGAAAATGAGATCTCAACGGTTTTGGTATGCATAGAATGACATTTCTGTTTTAAAACTTTCTATGTGATACTGTGCAAGCATGGATATTCCTTTTTAGAAAATGATTTCGCAAAAAGGTTTTTAAATGGCATAACCCACGGGGTACATTAGTACTCCCTACAAAATGTTTTCAAATTGTTTTGCAGATTGAGCGGCTGGTGGTGTCGTGCGAGGCTAAGGCAAGGGTTGTTGCAAACTGTCATGTTATGTATTCCGCTGCCAAGCTCATGTTCTTTTCCAGTCTCTGATTCTTCATGCTATTGGCTTCATGAGAGTAAATGATTCATTGTTCTTTCACGAGAATTACTATTGTCCATTACATGCATTCATGTTCATAGGAGAGCTTAGAAGTAGTCGGCCTCTCTTGGACGCTCAACTCCTCGGCCCCTTGTGTAGTGTTCGAGCGAATGCCGACCACACTTGGTGAGCTGGGTGAGTGACTCCTTTTGGCGAGCTAGACTCACTAACCTCCGCCTTTGATCGACGGTTCTTATTGGACGATTCGGCCTCTCGAGGATTCTAGATTACTGTTCCTATGAGACGAGTTTTATTATCTCCAATCCCGTCTTTCATATTGGATGATTCGGCCACTTGGGATTCAGGATTACCGTTCCCATGTACCGAGCTGTATTATCTCCAATTCATTTCATCTTGGACGATTCGGCCGCTTGGGATTCTGGATTACCGCTCCCATGTAACGAGCTATAATCTCCAACCCCGTCTTGCATTGCATCTCTTTGCATCCAATTTTTCATTGATCATGACATCATTGTTGACGATATCTACTGGTGGATTTATTTGTCTTTTCCCCCATTCAGATTAGTCCTAATTATAAACGAGTTACTGTCCATTTTTCAAGGAAAATTCTTCCACCATGATTATGTTCCATGTCCCCCTTTCTTCCCCGCTTCTTTTTTTTTCCCCCTAGTCACGCTCTGGAGCGTGCGCCGTCCCTCGGGATCGGGGCGTGACACACTTTCAGTCTTCTGAACCACGAACTTACAAAACCAAGTGCTCACATTGCACTTGCTCATCAAATGATTCTAGTTCCAGAAGCTATGACACACGCAGTCATAGAACTCAGCGATGGGAATCATATTCCAACAGATATGAACGAAGGAATTCATCCCCTAGTTCATATTACTCTGACTTTTCCAGGAAGTCACATGACTTTCATGCTCCCCCAGTACATTACTTTGAACCAAGAGGTTCAGTGAACACTGAAAGACATTGGACTAAACGTCAACATACAAAAGCTAACTTCAAGGTTAACACTAAGCCTGAAGTGAGCAGAAAATATGTTCCAAAGAAACAGGAAGTCAATACTGACTTTCAAAAGAAGAAACATATTGCATCTGCACATAAAATCATAAGGCAACATTGGGTGCCAAAGCATGTCATGCACACTGAAGCTGGATCTAGTTCTAAACTGGATCCTAAGACTCAGTGATTGCAGGACTCAGGACCAAGGAGAGGTGCACAAAAGGAGCATTCAAGCTGGATAATAGACAGTGGATGCTCAAGGCACATGACATTTCAGAAAGAAGCCCTCTCCAACTACATAGAGAAAGATGGTCCTCAGGTAACCTTTGGTGATAACTCAAAAGGTTTCACTAAAGGGTATGGTACTCTCAATATAGGGAATGTTTCTATTAATAATGTTTCTTATGTTTCTGGCCTGAAGCACAACTTACTTTCAGTAAGTCAGTTGTGTGATAAAGGTTTTAATGTTGTTTTTAGTTCTGATGAATGCAAGATCAATAAGCTCACTGATGAGATCACTGTAATGAAAGGATTTAGGGTTGGAAATATTTATGCTGCAGATTGGAAAGCCTCCTCCCCTGAAACATGTCTGGTCTCAAAGAGTACTTCAGAACAAAGCTGGCTATGGCACAATAGATTCAGTCACCTGAACTTCAAAGTCATCAATAGAATTTCAAGACACAATCTAGTGCGTGGATTGCCAAACCTGATATTTGACAAAGATTACATATGCGGAACTTGCCAAAGTGGAAAGCAAATCAAAGCTTCATTCAAGACCAAAGAAGCTCCATCCACTGAGAAGATTATTCAACTCTTACACATGGATTTATTTAGACCAGTGACTCCACTGAGTGCCAATGGTAGGAAATATTGTCTTGTTATTACTGATGATTTTTCTCGTTATATATGGACAGTTTTTCTCTATCACAAGAATGAAACCATGGAGAGAATACCAGCCTTGCTCACCAAACTGAAGAATCAGAAGTCAACCAATGTCATCACCATACGCACTGATAGAGGAACTGAGTTCCTCAATGCAAAGATATCAGAATTATGTGCACAAATGGGGATTGAACACCAGACTTCAGCTGCAAGGACTCCACAACAAAATGGCGTTGCAGAAAGAAGAAATAGGTCACTGAAGGAAGCTGCAAGAACTATGCTCAATAGTTCAGGAGTTCCAAAGAAATTCTGGGCTGAAGCTATCAACACTGCTTGCTACACTCAGAACAGATCCTTACTGACCACACGCCAAGGAAAAATTCCATATGATTTATGGAATGACAGGAAGTCAACTCTTAAATATTTTCTTGCTTTTGGTTGCATATGTTATATTCACAATAATGGTAAAACTCAGTTAAAGACATTTGATGGCAAAGCAGATCCAGGATTCTTCCTTGGATACTCAGAGGAGAGTGCTGCCTATAGAGTCTTTAACAAGAAAAGCCTTATAGTGGAAATAACATCTCATATTATATTTGATGAATCTATTTTTGAGTACAGGTTAAAGGAAACTAAAGTTATCACTAAAAGACTTCAGAATCTGAACTTACAACCTTCAGTTCAAAGTCCAAAGGAGATTCTCATCTGGAGCTTGGAAGATGATGATGAAGAGAATGCTCCCACTGAAGAAACAAACATCAGATTGGATCAAACACTTGAGCCCACTGAAGATATGACTCCAGCACTTGACTTTGACAACTCTTCTCCAACTCAAACTGAAAATCTCACCACTGAGATCCACTTAGAGAAGAAGACATTCAATCTGAAGACCTCATTGACATTCAGATTCTACCTGAAGTCCAGACACTTTCAGAAAATCTCACCACTGAGATTCCATCACCAACTTTAGGGAGTAACATTCCTAACTTAGTCAATATTCCTATAACTGTTGCTACTAACGATATACTGGCCAGTTCAGACAAAGCTATCTTGCAGGAAATTCAACAAACTGAATATGTAAGAGCCAACAACTAAGGGGGAACAAGTACAAACCCTCAAACTGAAGATAATGACAATCCATTTCTAAGAAGCCCTTCAGTAACAACACCACCTCCTAATCAAAGGATGGACCTAAAGATTATCACTGAAGAGGACATGCGAAGAAGAAAAAGATAGATTGAAGATCATCCTTCAGACTCAGTTATTGGAAGCTTTCAACGAGGAGTTCAAACAAGGAATCAGATTCAAGCAGAAATGGTCCAGCCATTAGCAACCATTGAAACTCCTACTGACACCACCACTGAAGAACAACTGATGATTAGAGCAGATATTGCATTGTTTTCAGATGAAAACTTTCTACATAGCTGCTATCTCTCCAACATTGAACCCAAAGACGCTCAGGAAGCCCTTCAAGATGTGAATTGGGTCTCCGCGATGCAAGAAGAACTGAATGAATTCACAAGGAACCAAGTTTGGGAACTTGTTCATGGGTCCTAGGCATCAAGGCGTTATAGGTGTTAAATGGGTCTTTAAGAACAAGAAAGACGAACTAGGAGAAGTTGTTCGAAACAAGGCTAGACTGATTGCCAAAGGTTATTGTCAAGAAGAAAGTATTGACTTCGATGAAACCTTCGCCCCAGTTGCCAGATTGGAAGCTATCAGACTCTTCCTTACTTATGCAACTCACATGAAGTTCAAAGTCTATCAAATGGATGTCAAGTGTGCATTCCTGAACGGCGTACTGAAGGAAGAAGTCTACGTGGAGCAACCACCAGGCTTTGAAACTGACTACTCCAAAGTGTATAAACTACACAAGGCTCTTTATGGGCTGAAACAAGCTCCTAGAGCTTGGTATGACACTTTGTCTGTTTTTCTTATTGAATCAGGTTTCAAGCAAGGATCAGTGGATAGAACTCTATTCACAATCAAGTATAAAGGAGACATATTAATCGTTCAGATTTATGTTGATGATATTATATTTGGTTCGAAGTCTCAGATGCTTTGTGACAAGTTTGCCAAGTTGATGAAGACTCAGTATCAAATGTCCATTATGGGAGAAATGGGATTCTTCATAGGATTTCAGATCAAGCAGTCCCCCGAAGGCATCTTCATCAACCAAGTCAAATACACAAAGGAACTGATCAACAAATTTGGTGTTCAGAATAGCAAAGCTGTGAAGATTCCAATGAACACCAATGGAAGGATAGAACCAGATCCTGAAGGAAAGCCAGTCAGTCAGACTGAGTATAGAGGAATCATTGGATCCCTTCTATATCTCACTGCCAGCAGGCCAGACATCACTTTTGTTGTTGGAGTGTGTGCACGCTATCAAGCAAATCCAAATGAGTCACACATGGAAGCTGCAAAGAAGATTATGCGCTACCTGAAGGGCACACCAAACCTTGGCTTATGGTATCCTTCAGATAATAATTTAGAAATAACTGGTTATTCTGATGCTGATTTTGCAGGTTGCAAATTGGATAGGAAATCCACTTCTGGTACCTGTCAGTTCTTGGGAAATAAGCTCATAAGTTGGTTCTCCAAGAAACAGACTTCAGTTGCAACATCAACCACTGAAGTTGAATACATGGCTGCTGGAAGCTGCTACTCTTAGATTCTCTGGCTTAAGCAACAACTCAGAGATTATGAAGTACCTACCACTCAGGTTGCAATTTATTGTGACAGTTCAAGTGCCATCGTCATCACTTAGAATCCAGTTCTACACACAAGGTGAAAGCACGTGGATATCATGCATCACTTCATAAGAGATCACGTTGAAAAGAAGAATGTCATAATAGAGAAGATCCATACTGACATTCAACGAGCAGACATTCTCACCAAGCCACTGGAAGAAACTAGATTCAAAATGTTAAGTGGAAGACTTGGTTTACTGAATCCAGACATCTCCTGAAGGTATTCACTGAAGGTACAATTCCAAACCTATCGAATGTCTTAAGGATTCATAGATTCGGTAACTTTAAGTGTACTGAAGTCATGATCACAATAAGACGCAAAACAATGAGATGATTACATCCTGGGTAACTCTACATAGTTACCTCAGATATCAAATCATCACACATTGCAAAATACATGTGAAAACTAACCATGCAGGTCACTAAAGTAACCTACTGAAAGAACCTCAGAATCTGAAGTTTTTACAAAAGCAACGTCCAAGATGTTACTTCCACTGAAGGACTTCAGATCAACCATAAAAATAAGAACAAAATCTGAAGTACATAAGTCCACTGAAGCCTTACAAAGAAAATCTGAAGTATCTACACGTGGAAAGAATCTGAAGTTCACAAGGCTTAGAATGCTACATAAACTGAAAAACTTCAGAAAAGGCATCAGAATCTGAAGTACACATAGTCAACTGAAGGACTTCAGAATCTGACAGCACAAGCACAACTGAAAGGAAGAAACTCAGTAGCCAGTATCAGCAACTGAAGCTCAACACTTGCATTCATTTCTTATATTTTTTTATCGCACTAAGTGTCTCTGTTCTGCAAACTGAATTGAATGTTAAAAGCATAATTAAAGGCTCATCGTACCTCAAAATATTCAACGTATCATATACGCTATCTCGCATTTAATGTTTTCTGATATCTACAGTAGCACAACAGTGCTTTTTACCTTGGGAACTCAAACGCCCTACGCGTATACTTCACGCGCTATCCACTTTCCCGCCCAGCCAACCACTCAATCACGTGGTTTAAACCTAACCGTTGATTACTCAATTCTCTGAGAAAGATCTAACCGTTCATCTCTTTATCACCTTCTATAAGATCCTCTCCTCTTCGATCAAATTAACCTTTCACAAATCTGCTAATTCTCAAAGCCTTACGCTAAAAACTTTTAAACATCCAGAATTGTGCATTGTTGCTCTGTGTTCTTGCTTGTTGATAATCCATTTCTTTATCTCATTTCCAAACGTCTGATGTATGATCTCTTACTTGTTTGCAACAAGTTTGTCTGGTTTCTTTATTAATTTTGGGACCGTAATGCTTATTCTCTCTTATAGTTAATCAACACCATGGGCAAGAAAGCTGTACTAGGACTAGCTATGAGACTTTCTCAACTACGCGCTCGTCTTCACCCCGAGCCCACTGCCGTTTTCTCTCAAACTGACATTGCTGTCGCGAAGACCATGTTTGAGATAATCAAGTCCAACGGTCTGGAGCTTCTGACTACTCTTCGCCCGAAGAACATCTACCAAGACCAAGTAGTCCAATTTTACTTAAACTTGGGTTACGATGGGTCTGATCTAAAGTCCTCCCTGGATATCTCCATCAGGGAGCCCATCATTGGAGCCACTGAAGTGCAGAAGCTGCAGATGAATGTAACTGAACTACTGCAGTCAGTGTTCAAGCTTAGGAATGTGGGTAACAACAAGCCTACTCAGTTCCTGAAAGATAAGGAGGACATCCAGTCCTTCTTTGCAGCTATTCAAGTGGAGGATCCCCCTCGCCAATTCTCCACTGCTAACAACAACAAGGGGTTGATTCGCCCTTAATTCAAGATTTTGCTCGATGTGGTTCAACACTGCATCTTGGGGAAGAAATCTTCCCACGAGCAGCTCAGTTGGCAGAAGCTTTCTCTGATGAAGAGCATATATGGAAATGAAGGAGCCAACTGGGTGGCTGTGATGGAGGAGCTCCTGATGGCCGAGGCCTATAAACTGAAGGAAGTCCCTGGAGGAGTCACTATGACTGGGACTGACACGCTGAACCTTGCTACCAAGGTTTCTATCTTGATCGAAGAGTCCTATCAATTCGCTGACTCTACCTTCTCCTCCGCCGTCGCCTACAATGAGAAGTGGATGTTCTCCACTGACTTTGATGTGCAGGCTTGCATGCATGGAAAGGCAATGGCCCTTCAGATCGAGCTCCCCAAGGAGCGCCTGAAGGCCAAGAAGGCCGCCACTGAAGAGGAGGACGTGGATCATATCCACGCCGTGGAGGAATATGATGAAGAGGAGGCTGCTGAAGCTGCTCCTGAAGTTCCATCTCCCTCTCCTCCAAAACCTGTCAAGAGGAAGCGCAACCCTTCTAAGCGCCTTCTTAGACGTTCTGAGAGAGTACCCCCTCCCCCACCTAAACCTGTCCTCCAGGAGGTCCTTGACTCCTCCACTGACAAGGACCTTCAGGATCAATTTTCCCTTTCCAAGCGCCCCCACAAACTCACCCAAACCTCCTCTATCCCAAGCCCTGAACTCATAACCACCATCAACCCTTCAAATTTCCAACCCCCACCAACCGTTATTGACATATCACCTTCCAAACTAACTTCCCTCTCCAAATCCAAATCACCCACTACACCCATAAAGCCCAAAACCAAAGCCACGACCAAAACCACTCCTCCTGCACCCACACCCACTGAACCAATTGTCACTAAAATCCTACTTGAACCTACCTCTACTGAATCTTTACCTATCCAAACTCCACCCTCCTCTCCACCCCAATCTGAGATTCCACGCTCAGAAACTCACCAACATGCTTCAACCTCCCAACCTTCTGACTCTCAAGCCATTGTGCTTTTCTCCCCCGCCCAAATTTACCTCAACAACCTAGAGCTCCAAACTTTTCAACATAAAAAAAAAAAAACTTTTCAACATCTGAGCTCTACCTTCCCTAAACTTTTCAACCACCCCTCTCTCATTTCTCTATGCCAGCGCTTCTGGCTATGGCGCATGTATCGTTTTACCGATACCACTGCTCTCGAGTACAAAATTGAGTTGTCTGGATTGAGCTCAATTTTCGTTGAGGAAGCTGAGCTTCAAATAATTTTTCAATTTTTGGATGCCAAGGACGCATTCCTGAATGCTGAGGCTTATATAGAGGATCATATTGCATTCGCTGAAGCAGCTGCTGGCCGCTCTTATACTCGTCGCATTTCTTCCTCTTCTTCCGTTGGCCCTGCCCCTCAGACTTCTTCAGTCTCCTCTCTTCCTGAAGCTCTGTCTTCAAATGGGGCACTTCTAGCTGCCCATCGATCTATTTATGAGGCTACCTTCTCCAAGCTCAAGACGCATTCTGATGCTGAGAGCCAGTGCTTAACGAATTCCACTGCCTCCATGATCAATGCTCTGCAAGCATCCTACTCCACAAAGCTTGAAGGTCACATTTCTGACCTTCAGAAATCAATAGATGTTGTAAATGAAGAGAATGCCTCCCTGAAGGCTGAACTGAAGACTGCTACCTCCGCTCTTTCTTCCACTGAGGCCATAGATACTAAAATTGAAGATCCTATAAAGGCTCAGTATACTGACTTGCAAGAATTTGTGAAGAAAGAGATGCGCTGCACTTTCCCTACCCATCTGGAGCACTACAGAGTTCCTTCCAGCAAGAAGGTCAATGACTTGGTGCTGTCTTGCAATCACAATCGCACCAAGACATAATCTCTGCACGCTGAATTCGATGCTTTTGTCAAGGATATGTCGCTCTAATCTTGACAAACTCACCACTGACTGCTCTGCGCATGGAAAATCACTTGCTCGTCAATGCAAGCGCATCAATCAAACATACAAACGCGCTGATTCAGGCTGCGTTCTCGCCGAGACAGCTAAGGCCACTGCTGATTCTGCCCTAGTCCAGGCTAACAAAGCCCAAAAGACTGCTGATGTTGCTCGCCTGTATGCCATTGCTGCCAAGTCTCGGGCTGAATCCACTCTTGGCCTTCCTTCTTCTTCCACTGAGTCATCTCCTGACTACCAGACTAAAGTGGATCTCATCATTGCTGACTGCCGCTCTCGCCTCTCGCAGTTAGAAGGCTTCTGCCAATCCATCTCAGATTCCAACAATCTTGAACTTAAATTTCCTCAGGTAAAAGCTCTCCTCTGGCATGCCGACAAAATACTGAAAGATGCCTATGATGCTGCCAATAAGGGGGAAGAGACTATGCCTGAAAACATCCCCTCTGGAGCTGCCACTGAAGAAAAGGATGATGAGGATGATGAAAAGGATGAGGAGCGTGCAGAGTCACCTGAACTCGAGCTTACTGACGCTGAAGGCGATGATGATGATGACAATGACAAGGACGGACCTTCAGGTGCTGTGCCTTCAAGTTCTGTTTCTACTTCTGAAGAGCCAACCTCTGGTGCTGCGGCTGCTTCTGAACCACCACCTTCTCCACCGCAGTCCAAATCACCTCCACCTAAGTCTCAAGGTAACAAGGATGATGAAGTGGGTACAAATCTTGATGCCACTGAGTCCTTACCTCTCTCTCTTAACAAAACTCTCATTCCTACTCCTTCCTTTAAGGAAATTCAGGCTGCTGAAGGCACTGAAGGCTCAGCTATGCCTAAAGGATGCTCAACCATCTCTTGTTGAATCTGAATTAAATGAAGATGAAATTTACGAAGGAGAGTTGAGTCCAGGCTCTGGAGAAGAAGAAGAAAATATTCTGATACATGTTGTCATTCCTCCAAAAGCCAGAGAAATGCTACAAGAGCTTAAAGATCAAAGTGATGCTCGTCAAGCTGAACTGAGAGCCACTGACACTCAATGAGCATCAAAGCTATATTATCTCAGAATGCAAGGAAAAGAGAAGAGAACAAGTCAGACTGATCCTCCCACGCGCTTACATGCTGATTCATGGGTTAGACCCAATTTGAATGATGAATAAGAAGAACTGAAGGATGACTTCATAAAGATGCTTGATCACTCGACTATATATGGTGCATGTGGAGAAACTGATCGAAACATCTTCTTTCAGAACTTTTTGGACGACTACCCAGATTCAGATTTTATAAGAATGATCAGAGAAGATGCTACAAAGTCTGGAATCACTATCTCTGCTCCTGACAGGAAACAATTTGATCGACCTAATCTGCCAGGAAGCCCATTTATGGATAAAAAGCCTATTGAATCTGAAGCAATCATTGTTGCACAAGTGCTTGGCTGGCATGATCTGAATCTGAAGGGACCATTCAGGAAGCTAAGGGATGATACCTACTTAATGTTTAATGCTGTATCTCCTGAAGCTCAGATGGAAATGGTTCAAAAGACAAGAGAAGAAAAGAAGAAACCTGCCTCATAATCTTTTGTTGTATTTCATTCTACTTCTGAACAGCTCTGTACTGAAATACTATGAATGAAATGCAAATATTTTTGTCTATCTCTTGATCTCAACCTGACGACAATCTTCTAGTTGTCCAGGCTCTGATTATTTTTTTTTTGGTTTGATATTATTAACTGAATAGCTAACCCATGTCATCTTATAGATCAAGTGTTATCCAGTTTAGGGGGAATTTCTTATCTTAAATAGATGTTTTCAGGTTAGGTATTGGAATCATCAAAAAGGGGGAAATTGTTGGGAAATATTTATAAGTGTTTTGATTCAGATCCCAATACCTCCCCTGAAAGATGTAATAAGGCCAATACTGAATCTTAGGGTTTTGTCTAAGAACTCATATGTTAGGGAGTTCTAAATTTTCAGGTACACTGAAGGACATCTCCACTGAAGATTCAAGACATTCCAATACTGAAGGACCTCTCTACTGAAGTCCGTCCTAAAGTTTTGGAGTTGAAGCCAGAAACTGAAGTCTTCCTGCCACTGAAGATTCATTCTGAAACTCTGCACTGAAGTCTATTTCTGAAGTTTCCACTGAGTAACAGTCTACATCATAGGACTTACCATTTATGGCAAAAATCTGAGTAGGTAAACACAATCTTGTTGCAGACACCAAAAATGGCAAAAAGGACGAAGACTCCAACGGGAAGAATTCAAATGAAGATCTATCTCACAACGGTCAAATTCTATGAGAGAGCTATATATACCCCGTTACTTCAAAAGGCTTCAACACCGGTTACCCTGCTTTCAACTCGCTATCGTAATCATCGTTCTTAAGCTCTTAAGCCTTTCAGTTAGAACACACCAAGCTTTCAGATTTCATCTTTTAGTGTTCTTAGCGATTAAATTGTAACTGAAGAATAGTCTAGCATTAGATTAAGTTCGAAGCTAGTAGTGATCAGATATCTTATCTATCTAATCCACTGTGGTTGATCACTGCAAGATTATGACATCTCCATTTAGTTGGAAACCCTCGACTAACATCGAGTACTCGTGGACGTAGGAGTTTTTATCTCCGAACCACGCAAACCAAATCACTGTCTCTCCCTTATTTATTTTCAGTATTTCATATTCATTGATTATCATTAACTGAATACTGATTAATTGAAAAGAGAAAGATTGCATTAAGGTTTTCTGAAACAAACGAGTAAAGACTTAAAACCACCACATTCCGCACAACACTTAAGATATTAGTCCATCAGTCAAACATTCAGTGTAGACTGAAGGATTCGTATCTAAAGTACATCTCTCTCACTGAAGTACCTCCCTTCAGTTCAGAAGCCACTCAAAGTTTTTAAACTTGTAAAAATCTGACTGGTGTTTTCCCCCCCCCCCCCCCCCCATACACTCAGTTCACTCGTTTCGGGACCAACAAGTAACTAGTCAGAAAAATTTACCAAACATGCAAGCTCATAAAAGTCATAATTATTTATCAAGTCGAACTCAATACCCGACGATAAATTTAAAATCGAACTAAGTATGCATTTATTCAATATGGCTAGGTTACAACCCTATTTAAAAGCATCTTAAGAAAATCTATTATGATATTTTATTTAATATTGAAACTAATAATTTAATTTATAATAAGAAAAGGAACAGTAACGTTGCATTGGTGCAAATAACTCTTTAAGTGCAAACATTAGCATTATATGTGCTAGTAATTAATCCTAATATATATAAGTAGTTTCCACTCATATACTATATGCTTTGGGATTTGAATATACTCAACCAACACATATGATTAATTATGATAAGAGATGGTGAAGAAACATGATCTATTTTGGACTACCTAATTAAGAAGGAATCTATAATTCTAAGAAATCGTGGGTTGCAATGCATCCATGGAAGCCATAATAAATATCTAGAGATAGTATGCATGTTACTAAATGAAGAGGCCATGTGAGTTCTCAAAATACAAACAAGAAATTAAATGAAGAGACGATGTCAAGATATTGTACACTAGCTAATCTACTACTATTAAATATTTTATACATGCATATACTATACGTGTGTGTGTGTATGAGTGGACATAATTCATGATTTGCAATAATAATTATGCAATTCTTTATTTTTCCATCTCAAAGAAAAAATAAATATACTATCTCCGTCCCGCTAAAAGTGGTCATGTTTCCTTTTTGGACCGTCCCACTAAAAGTGGCCACTTTCCAAAAAATGAAAAGTTTTTACCTTTAAAATACATCACTCCTATTTTATTCACACACAACACTTTAGTTTCGTAATCTTCGTGTCGATTCCCTTGTGGTCGCTTTTAGCGGGACGGAGGGAGTAAGTGTTTTGGGCGTTGGTTGCCGACACTTAGCAATTTGTGTGAATTGCATGTGCTCGACCAAATTTATGCTTAATTTATGGGCCACTCACACTAAATTGACCAACATATGTACCTATGGATGTCTCTTCATTTCACTACACATCATACTACTTTAAGAATTACACTATTATAATTACATACTCAATTTTACATCATTTCTCTTAATATCTCGTTCCATCAAATCACACATATTAAATAAAACAAATTTACTTATTTCATTTTATTAGTAATTTATTTCATTCATCCGTTGATTTTACACAGAGATTTGAAATTAGAAAAAATAGTAAATGATTATAAAATAAAACGAAGAGCAATACTTAATTACTAAACAAGGAAAAAAATTAAACAAAAGGAGTTTAATTATTATAATACTATTATACTAGTATAATTTAATATTGTCAAAAGTTGTAAATACGTAGTATGTAGATGACAAAGTTTGAGTCTAATTTTTGCAGTTTGGTTCAATGTCGTGAATTTTAAACAAAATGAATTTTAGGTTTTACTTTTTATGTCTTTTGGATTTCAGATCTAGTTTCAAGCAAATACGTACTCTAATTAAACAGAGTAATTTGAAAATCCACATATATAGAATCGAATTATAAATTTAGTATTCCAACACAAATGATTATGAGGAGTTCAAATAGTTTCACAAATACAATTCAATAACATGATATTCATTCACCTTAATTCCATTTCTTTACAATCCTAACTATATATGTAAGATTATATAATATAAAAAAATCTTATGTGATAAAAAAATTTCAATTATTCATTTTAATAGATTAATAGTTGTCATGTTCTCTACAAACTTACTACTTCTATTAAAAAATAACCATTTTATAGTAATGAAAAACATTTAAATTAAATTAATTAATTTTAATCATCAATTGTAAATGAATGTAAATGGATGAAGAGTATAGATTCTAATGGTTGTGATGTTCTCACACAATTTTTTTTCTCATATAAATTTAATTTTTTATAGAGAGGAGAGAGAATATAACCTGTAGAGAAAGCACGTAAATATAAAACAATCTCGGACATTAATATACAGTGATATATTATGTATTTTTTGTATATTTATTTGCATTGTACTATATTTATATATATGCATTGATTATATCAAGAATGGTAATATTTTTTATTGTTCTGCATAATTTTTGTTTGAATTGTGATTATGCATTACTAAAACATATTATATATATTAGATGAAAACTTATTATTGCAGTATTCTATTTGTCCCACTAAAAGTGATCACATTTTTTTTGGACCGTCTCATTAAAAGTGGTCATTTTTCCAAAAAAAAAAATATTTTTACCTTTAAAATACATCACTCTTACTTTTTTCAAATACAATACTTTATTTTCTTAATCTTCATGCCGATTTTCTTGTTACCGCTTTTAGCATGACGGAGGGAGTATTAAGTTTGAAAAAAAAGTAGCGAAAAAAATTAATTTTAGAGTTAGATATCAATCTCTTAAATGTGGTAGACGTTTAATATTATTATTGATTTGTCAACAACAATACAAATGTGACATTAGCATTTAATTAAATAAATAAGAAATTAATGGCATGTTCATTGAATTAAAATAAATGGATAATCAAAATTGCTCTTTACTTCTAGTGTACGCTAGATGTTCTTTGTATCATAAATCAAATCTATGTACATATAAATTAGCACCATTCTGACAGAACTTAACGTGTCCATAATTTACGAGTCATTATAATTTTATTTTTTATTATTTTTATGTTTTAATTATTTTATATTGAATAATATTAAATTATATTTTAATTAATAAATTTTAATTACAAAATGATAATAAATACTAAACTTTTATTAAAAAAATAATATTTATTTACGTGACATCACATATTTGACAACTATATCAACTCCGTTCCCGTTCCAGCTCACGATCGAGAATTTTCGAAATATAAACTGCACATCATGAATCATAAAGGATTAGTGCTTGGATATTATTAAATTGAGGCCGCGTGGATTGCATGTCATCAACTTGTGTATTGCATTATAAAACATTTGATTATTAATTGCCTTTACATATAATAATAATTATAATACTCATTAGCTTACCTTACCTTACTTCCAAATTCCAACTACTCTTATCAACCTTAACTAATTGGTCGTAATATAATGTCATTTGTTCCAAAGTGCATGGACTGTGCCTTTAACCAATAAACTAATTAACTTCCACTTCTTTCTCATCCCCACTCGATTTTAATGATACTAGCCTATTATAAAAATACTTATCATCATATAATGAATATAACTAACATTTATTTCACAAAGTTAAAGTGGAAAAAAATATGTAAGTTTTAATTATTATATTTCTTCATCCAAAATTTATTAACATCAATTTTTAATAGTTTCTCTTGGAGCATAAATATAGCTGCACATTGGTCATACACCTCAAACTTTAAAAAGGAATATGTGGTAGTTAGTGTAATTATAATGTAGTATAACTGAATCCTCACAACTCAATAAGGAAATTGCAAGAAAGTGATGAGCTATAAAAGCAAAAGAAATAGTTAAAAAAATAAAAAGCCTTTTATATTGATCCAGCTTTATTAAAAAGAAAAAAACTTGGAACTTGGTGTTTTATACCGACAATACTATTTTGGTTGGATGCACAACAAAATTAATTGCTGAGCTAATTGACATGACATGCTTTAAATTAAAACTTATGCTTCACAACTCCTTTTTCCACCAAAAAAATAGAGTATTTATTAATCTAGTCTTATAATGGCCCCAGCCACCATACATATATCTGAATCTTCTTTTGTACTTTTAGTGATTTGTTTTTATTTTTATTTTTGTTTTATACATAAGAGTAGAGTTGTTACCGGATACGGTTTGGGTTTGAAATCGAATTGTAATTAGAGTATAAATTGAAAGTGCACACTTAAAAAAAAAAAAACACATGATTACGTTATCTATTTTTTAAGAACATATGATAAAAATATCCATTTGATTGTACTTTTCAATTCAAAACCACTTTCTGATATTATTTGTCCTAAATATTTAGACAGTTTAGTATATCAGCTGGAAATATTCCTCGTACTCGTTACTGATTTCCTTTATCGGACAGTGGATCTGATTTTTTACCAAAGCCACGTACTAAGTGTTGTGCTTAATTACAGACAAAATATTCTATATTGTGTCAATAACAGATTAATTTCAATATATTATTTGTGCTTTTAAAATGGTATCAGAGCCCTAGGTTTATTAAGAAATTATATTTTATTTATTACATTTAAGTATTTATTATCCTAACGGATGAGACATCAAGCAAAATATGGATCCGGACAATTGTCCGAGATACTTTTGTTATAGGTATTTTTTCCAAAATTTGGAGATTACTGAAAGAAAGCACCAAGAAAAATTTCTTTTTTGGGCTGACAAGTTAGACGAAAGGACTCATGGTCGTGTATCCGTAAATGAAAGTTTGCGGATTATAGAAAAAGGATCACTTCCCTCTTCCCTTCATTGATCAGATATTAGATAAGCTTGTTGGTAATGACTTCTTTTGTTTTCTTGATGGCTTATCAGATTATTATCAAATTGCGATCGACCCCGAGGATCAGACGAAGACTGCCTTCACTAGCCCTTTTGGGACTTATGCCTTCCGAAGGAAGCCATTTGGACTGTGTAATGCGCCAGGTACCTTTCAGAGGTGTATGATGTTTATCTTTTCTGATATGATTAGTGATTTTGTCGAGTTCTTTATGGATGATTTTTCTGTGTTTGGATCCTCTTTTGATGATTGTCTTAATAAGATTGATCGTGTAATTGATCGTTGTATTGAGAATTGTCTTACTTTGAGTTGGGAAAAGAGTCATTTTATGGCGCGTAGTGGTATTATTTTGCGGCATGTAGTGTCAAGTAAGGGGATAGAGGTTGACAAGGCTAAGGTAGAGGTGATTGAAAAATTACCTCCATTGACTGATGTTAAGGGAATTAGAAGCTTTTTGGGACATACTGGTTTTTATCGCAAATTTATAAATTATTTTTCTAAGATCTGTCAACCCCTCTGTTGTTTGCTTGCTCATGATACTTCGTTTGATTTTAATGCTTACTGTCTTACTGCTTTTACTACTTTGAAAGAGAAATTGTGTAGTGCTCCTGTTATTGTCGGTCCTGATTGGTCTTTTCCTTTTGAAATCATGCGTGATGCGTCGAACTCTACTATGGGTGTTGTTTTGGGTCAACGTGTTGATAATATGTTGCGCGTTATTTACTATGCTAGCTCTACTTTGAATCCTGCTCATATTAACTACACTACTACCGAAAAGAAAATGTTAGCTGTAGTTTTTGCTCTTGATAAATTTCGTGCTTATATATTGGTTCTAGAGTGATTGTTCATAGTGATCATGCTGCATTACGTTATCTGTTGACTAAGCCCCAAGCTAAGTGATAGGAAAGGGTGTGAGAACGCCGTTGCTGATCATCTCTCTCGTTTAGAAAACTTTCCTTCTCACTCTCCTCATGGAATCATAACCAAGTCATTTCCTTATGAGCATGCTTATAGTGTTTCTCATGTGCCTTGGTTTGCTGACATTGTTAATTATTTAGCTTGTGGTGAATTAAGGACTGACCTCACTTCCCAAGAAAGGAAACGTTTTCTACATGTGTGCAGGCAGTACTTTTGGGAAGACCCCTTTCTGTTCAAGCTCAGGAAGGACGAGGTGATTCGGAGATGTGTCGCGGAGGAAGAGCAACCTAAAGTACTGGAGATGTGCCACCAAGCACATTGTGGCGGCCATTTTGGAGGTCAAAAGACGGCACATAAGGTTCTCCAGTCAGGTTTATTTTGGCCTACGTTATTTAGGGATACACATGTTTTTTTATCTCTCTTGCGATAGATGCCAAAGAGTCGGTTCTATAGGTCGTGGGAATGAGATGCCTCTTAATAATGTGCTTGTAGTAGAGATTTTTCATGTGTGGGGCATTGATTTTATGGGTCATTTTCCAAAGTCTCATGGATACGAATATATTTTACTTGTCGTTGATTACGTGTCCAAGTGGGTTGAGGCTATCCACACTAGGACGTATGATTCTCACGTCGTGCTTAAGTTCGTGCAGAAAAATATTATATGCAGGTTTGAATTTCCACGTGCTATCATTAGTGATAGTGGGAAGTATTTTTGCAATAGGTTGTTCTAAAGACTTATGAAGAAGAATGAGATCACTCATAAGATTGCAACTTCGTACCATCCTCAGACGTTGGGCCAAGCCGAGACGAGAAACAAACAAATCAAGAATATATTGGAGAAGACTGTCCAACCATCTAGGAAGGATTGGTCTATCAAGTTGAATGATGCTCTTTGGGCGTACAGAACGGCCTACAAAAGCGTGTTGAGGATGAGCCCATACCGCCTTGTGTATGGAAAGACGTGCCACTTGCCGGTAGAGGTAGAGCACAAGGCCTATTGAGCGATCAAAGACTCCAATTTTGACTTGCACAAAGCTACGGAGCACCATTCACTTCAAATGTCGGAGCCCGACGAGTTGCAAAATGAGGCGTACGACAGTGTCTGGATCTACAAGGACAAGGTGAAAGCGATTCATGATAAGATGATACTACACAAGAATCTGAAGCCCGATATGAAGGTGCTACTGTTCAATTCCCGATTGAAACTATTTCCTGGGAAGTTGAATTCGAGATGGAGTGGTCCGTTTGTGGTGAAAGATGTGAAGCCGTACGGTTCAGTTAAGCTTGCTCAAGAAGGTTCTGATGATTCCTTTGTCGTGAATGTGCATCGTGTGAAACCGTATATCGAAGGATGGACGACCAATTTCATAGTGGAGTCGGCATCGATTGAAGATCCACCGTCTAATTAAGCATAATTATGAGATAATGACGTTAAACAAGCGTTTCATTTATTTCCTTTTGTCCTTTTTTATTTTGTTTCACGTTTCGTGTATTTCTTTCCATTATTTCGTATATTGTTGGAGGAGAATTAACTCGTATTTTTCTCTTGTGATGTAGGAGAATTCAGGAGGAACAAAACAAAAATTGTGCAATTTTGGCCGAGAGGAAAGGTAGCGAGCGCTAGGCCTCTAGCGCGCGCTATCCCCGTTCTATAACAATTTACGAGAGCAGGGCTAGTGACAGCTACCACCCCAGCGGACGCTAACCCAACGTTCTGTTTCTTCTCACAAGGGTAGCGAGCACTACCCCTGCAATCTGTTTCTCTTCATCCAAGGGAAGGCTAGAGACCGCTACCCCCCAGCGGCCGCTACCCCCCCGAGCTGCACGACCCTCCAGAGCGCTAGGGTAGCGGCCGCTACCCTAGCGAAACCCTAACCATATATATCTCACGCCTCTTTTCCTCCTCATATATATTATCCCCAAATTGGCTTCTCTTTCTTCCTCCTCTCACAACCGACGCCCATCCCCTCCATACTTCACCAATTTCTTCTCCAATTCTACACCAATTACTCAACTCACCACCACATCACCATCATTCCCCATCTCCAATCTTCATCCTCTCCCCTTCTCACCATCCCCATCACTCAATCTACCCATTGTTTCCTTCTTTAATTCCTTAATTTCCCATCTTCTTCACCCACAAACTCCAACCTCACTACTCACCAACATCAACCACCGCCACCCGTCGGACGCCACAGCCGTCGGACGCCGCTACTGCCGCCACCAATCTCCTACTCCGGCCAATTTTCCGGCGAGCTCCGCTTCCACTTCTACTCGTGCTATGGCTCGCACCAAACATTGTGCCGGTGAACAAGCGGCTAGTACTTCATAATCGCCACCGGAGGGACCCGAGGACCTACGGCACGAGTTCAACTGTCTGTTTCTCATCCAAACCGACTTGAAGGGCCGATTCTATGAAAGGTGGATTAGGCATGAGGTAACTCCGCCGCACACCTTAGATTGGAATTTATTGAATAATTTGGGATGTGTTGCCGAAATGGAGCAGTATTTGGATATTTTAGGATTGAAAAAGTATGTTAGAATGTCTAATAAATGTTCTATTGTTATTACGGATGCATTTATGTCTACACTTGAGGTGCCTGCGGATCTTACTTGTTGCACGTTTAGATTGCGGGAAGTACCCCGCCGCTTGTTTGTTTCTTAATTGTGCAAGATCATGGGCTTTCACGGGAAGAACGTCGTGGATCAAGCCCCATCGTCCCACTTTAACCTAAATGCCGCGTGGATCTCCCTCACGGGGTTCCACAATTGGCAATCCGGTGGGATGTCGGCGGATTTCATTCAGGACAATATGTTGAGCATCTTACACAAGTTCCTCTCATATGTCATCACCGGCAAGGAACAGGGGAACAAGGTCAACCATGCGGAGCTTTTCCTCCTCCAGAGCGCAGTTCAGGGTACCCGGGTGTGTGCCGACTACTATATTCTTAACACATTTAAGAATATGCTAACCACATCTCGGTATCACGCCAATCTCCCGTTGATGATTTCTGTCATTGCTCGGCACGTTGAGGTGTTTGATCCGGAGCGCCACAATCCCGCCGATACCATCTACTGCACCAAGATCGACATATCCGAGCTAAAGTAAGCTTGAATTTGCCCAACGGACTATTGGTGGCAGCCGTCCACAGTTCACAAGTGTGTGGTTAACCACAAAAATGAGCTTGTCGCCGCTGCTGTTAACCCTCCACCTCCCGCAGGTGACTTGGGGATGTACGAGGAGGATGAGTACGAGGATGCTCAGATGTCGGATGCTTTCCCTACTAGCACATCCTCCGGATATACCGGCACCTCCTCCGGCCAGCACCACTATGGAGCCGGTTCATCCTCTGCTGGGAACATCGACCACTGAGTAGTCAATTCCAGGCCTTGATTTCGGCGCTTTCCGCATCGACTTCAACTCTTTCTGCCAAGATTTTGACATGTTCTCCTAGGACTTCGGGAGCTATGCTGATGACACCTCGTACTTTCTACCACAATTTTGGAGAGTACATTAGCTCGATGACGCAGAGTCAACAGCGGATCGAGCAGAGGGTGAATGACACCCACGACCTCCTCACCGAGCAGGCCCAACTTTGGAGGTTGGCACAGGAGTAGTCAGATCAGTAGTACCAATAGGTTGTCGAGAACAACCGTCGGTTACTGAGTTGAATGCGCAGTGGTCGAGCTGGGCTCTGTATGATCCTCCACCACCATCTGACCAGCAGTGACATGTCACTGCTGTTTAGTACGTATTTCATTTATGTCATTGCTTTCGTGTGTGTCCGGGTTGTTTTAAGTGTGATTTTCCGTTTTTGCTGCTTTGTTTGTTTTTCTGTGTTTCTCTTGCAGGTTTCAAACTTGTTTCTGATCGAGCATCATCATCGTCGCATAATCCCCTTCTCGGCTAGTCCATTTCCCTCTCGTTTAGCAATGAGGACATTGTTTATCTTTTCGTTTGGGGAGGTATGCAAGACTTTCCTATGCGGTGTATTTTGTTCCCTATATGACTGTGTCTACCCTATATGCATGTTTGTTCCGAGTGCTATATCTTAGCTCGTAATGATTAGTGATTGATTTTGAAGGGAACTTGTTGATTATGCATCGATATGACTTGCAGTTGTGTGTTCTTTGATTGGGTGATGAGCTATGCATATTATCATTGTTGTCGTGGGACACTTTATTGTGATTGATTGATTTGATAACTTCGAGCATGGTTGATTTGGTATAAAGTTGTTTGAATTGCTAGATTTGTTTTTTTTTTAATTGTGCGTAATTGTAAAGATTTAGTTGGGAGGTCTCTGCTCCTTTGGATACCATGAGCATGAATAACCACACGAGAACACATTAGATAACCTCTAAATGTTTTCATCTCGTGATTATTGGCCATATAACCCACTCTTTCTAATTTGGCTCGATTGGCCTTAATTGATTAGCTTGAGTTTTGGTTTGAAGGTGATTAGAACTCTATCCCTCTTCCTCTTAGAAAACGAAAGAAATTATGTTGTAGGAATGGGTATGGGAAACCACACTAGGATACTCGGTTTATGCCGAAGATCACACCTAGTGACCATCGTTCTATCTATCACCATCTTAGCGCGATTTGATTTAAAAAATTGAATGAATGAAAGAAATAAAATTCTAGCTTTGAGTGATTGAAAACCATATCTTCATGTGTCTTTGAGTTTGATCGGATTGAAGTTGCATTACGAGGGAAACACGTGGTAGTGATTAGTGTATGGTCTTGTGATCCTTTTTGAAGCATTCATAATGAATATGATGTTGTTGCATAATTGAACTCGTTTCTTGTTTTGAAATCTCCATATCGTTTTGAGCCTAGACTTTCTTGAGGACAAGCAAGACATTGTGTGTGGAGGGGGTTGTTTTATCCATTTTCGGTCTCGTTTCGTGTGCATATTGAGTCGATAATGTCTTGATTTCTATCACTCCTTTCCTTGGTTGTTCCATTTGATCCTTTGGTTTTATTTTCTTATCTCAGGCAAAAATTAGAACAAACGGAACTATTGAGGATCGAGAAGAGAAACGAGAGCGAAAAGGCACGAAAAGAGGACTAACAACGCGCAAGGGTAGCAGTCGCTACACCCTAGTGGCCGTTAGACCTCCAACCCTCGAAGATTAGGTAGAACAAGAGCCTAGCGGCCGCTGGTTCATTCAAGTATGGCCAAGACAGAACATGGGGCTAGTGACCTAGCGGCCGCTGGCCTCTGCCTTCTCCACCAAGGGTAGCGGGCGCTACCCCTTAGTGACCGCTGGCTAGACGGGAACTCTCCCCATATATAAGTGCTCGCGTAATTCTTATTGCTAAGAGTGACTTGTTTTTTTTTTCTTTGATTGTCCCACTAATATTGACTTGTTTCCCAAAATGACAAAAAGTTACTCTTTAAAATCTGTAGACCTCATCATTTTTTCAACTTTTACACTACACTTTATTCTACGTGCAAAAAAAAAACAAGTCGCCGCTAATAGCGGGACAAATAAAGTATATAATAAAAAAAGTTCACCTTAAACCTTGAATATATATATATATATATATATTAGTAATAATTAATTTAATTATTAGTCTACTTGCTCTAAGAAAATCCAAAAAATGTATGTAAAGAAGTTCTTATTTTAAGCTTGTATTTATATGTATTATTTATATAAATTGTCGTTCCTCTAGAATTTTTTTTATAATTATCAATTTTATTATATTTAGACTTTTTATATTTTATATATTACCCAAATTTAAAAAGGGACACGTCTATAATTGAAGAAGTTGATAAAAAAATGTAATTAACAAGATTCGAACTTGAATCAATGAAAATTAATAAAAATATATCATAACCATTGAACTAAGTAATATACATGATCATTAAAATATATTAATATTATATATTGTGAATCTATATTTTTGGGCCCCCGACAACTCGGACCCAGGGCGGTCGTCCCGGCTCGACCCCCCTTAGGGCCGGCCCTGATCAGATGGTGGATGTCAATGCTCCTCTACACATAACAGTGCCCCTAAATCAACAAGCGCCACCCGAAGAGGCCATGAGGGAAGCTCGTGATTCCCATGTGTGACCATCGTATATTCTCGACTATACAAGATGAAGTAATACTAATGGAAAGAAAAAGAAGGAGACGACAACCCATAATCCAAGATTCACCGGTTGGAAAGGTCACCCTTGATCTCATTTGTTCAACCTAAAGTGTGTGCCTAAGTTCTCGCAATTGAACGAGGTCTATAGTAAGCTGACCTTAGTCGAATCACATGGAAGGCTTAGCAAGGCTTCCTAAGTAAAGTGCTAGAGATTAAACAATAAAAAGTCCTAAACATTCTATCAAAGTACAATTCATGAGATTAGCTAAAATTGAAGAACCAATTAGCAAATTAAATAGGGAATTCGGGATAAAGGCTCTAGGATTTGAACATCTACGTCGATCATCTCATGCCACAATTAATACATGCATTCATTTACTAATCTAGAATTCTCAAAAAATATCTAATTACTAACTTTCACATTTATAATTAGATTGTGACTACGACTCTCATATTTAAGCCACACAGTTAAGAATTCAAGATAAACAAATGAACACTCAGTTTATACGCTTCTGATTCAAACCGATATTGATTAGACCTAGATCTGATACTACAATTATCTCTCGACCTCAACCAGTGTCTAAAGAATTGAAATAATGATCAATCTGTCAAATTAAACAAGCACAATCCAATCAACAAGTATGAATAAAGATAAACATCAACAATCGATTCGGAAATCCAAAAAACTAGTTGAGATTCGACTACTCAATCCATTCACATAATCATCAAGAAATTAACATGAAATACATACTAACAATTACACTACGTGGGCGGAGCAGTCGATCTCTACCTTAATCCTTCTTCCCCAAAGTTAAAAATACAATCTAGTGTTAATAGATAGAGTTCTAATGTCTAGTTTTGAGATGGGGAATAAAAATTATCTATTTTTCTCTTTAAAACTCGTACAGAAAACCGTCATTTAACGCGCCCAGCGACCGCTAGCTCCATCACTCTGACCATGCTGTTTGCACAGGCCCAGCGGCCGTTGGGTTTCCCGCGGTCGCTGGCTTGTGCTCTCTGAAGTTCCAGCTACTGCACTCAAGAGAGCGTTGGGTTCTAGTCCCCGTTGGACCCCAGACTCGTCTCTTCCATTCTTTTCCTCGCTTCGTTCACTCCTAGACTTGTACCACTTCGTTCGGCTTTGTATACTCGGTGCATTCGACATCTCTTTGGCTTCAATCCATCGTTCATTTTATCATCCTACATCTAACACGAAAACAAACGAAACTGGCGTAATACGAACTAAAAAGGCACGAAATCAAATCAAACTAGCATCTAGACACAACTAAACAAGAACTAGAAACGAACCAAAAACAAGTTAAGCATCTTTCATTCATATGGAGTGACGCTCGATCTTGATGAAGTTAGCTTCTGGGATCGTGAATCAATAATAGATGAATGGGGTCGATCTTGATTATAGCATCAACACTCGACCTCAACAAACAAGGACTAGTGAAAATTCTTGAAACTAGTCTTGCAGGCGTGGTGAAATCGCTTGGGAAGGATTCCACATCGAGTTGAAAAATCAGTGCTTCATCGAGGAATCATATACAGAAATTATCCGAAGAATGAGTGTCTTATTCAAAGATCATTTCATCGACGAATGATACTATGAGGGGTTCGATAAAGAGAAAAGAAGAAAATATTTATTGGCACTATATAATCTAAGGCTTGTTGTCTTGGACCGAAAGGCGCTCAATAAATTTCTTCAACTCTTCACGATCTACCAACATCAGTCAAAAGTTGATGAAACTATTGCAGATGAAATTTTCTTCTTAAAATTTTCAAGCCCATGGAGGGAGATGTTGATCAGAGAGTATATCCCAAAAACCAACAACAACATCGTCAAGAGGATGTCTTATGTACATCAAAAGCTTTCAGAGTGGTGTCAACAAGCCATCGCTCAGAAAAACCTAAAGAAGTTGCGAAGAATCAACAAAGAAGCTCTTTTAAATTACGAAGATAATAATCTTCCAGTGATTATTGGAGGGAGCCATCAATAACAAAAAGCAGGAGAAATATGTACCAACATTATTCCAAAGAAAGAAATCCAAGAAGAAAGTCTTGTAAACCAAGGACAATGTGGTCTAGACAGAAGGCTAAATCATACAAAATCGAAAAAAGAAGCGGACCCGCCAGAAGCAGGAGTTCATTCCAAGGATCCAACTCAAACCGTTTCTAAGGAAGAACTCCAACAAGGAAAACTTTCAGAAAAGCTCATACTAGAGCCAACGAAAATTTTAAGGATTGCCATTGTTGGACCTGCGGGGCAAAGTGACACGTTTCAACAAAGAGCAGTGGTAGAGGGAGCATAGAACATTGGGGGTACAACTGTACCCCCAAACAATTTCCCCATTTCTTTTTTATAATTATTAGTTATGATTTATTATTAAAAAAAATATAGTTTTGCATCCCAATTAAATAGTCGTTCCAAATCCAATTTAATTTATCAAGTCCAATCCAACAATTATTGTCATTTGATTTTTGTATATTAAAATTAATCTCTTCTTTCCAACTTGAAATACAAACATATTACACGTCTTTTCATTCTAGTCTTAATTTTTTCTTTTACAAATCGCGAGCAAAAACAAGACAAATTACAACCATTCAAGAGTTGATTTTAAAATAATACTAATATTTCTTCTTGATGTTAGTTTTAATATGCATTATATATGTCAATTTATGAATTTGTGGTTTGATCACTTTTATTGAGATAAATTTGTTTCTACAAGTTTTCGACAACGATGTTGTCAAACGCTTTCACGAAATGAAGACTTGTCGAATAATAAATTAGATAGTTACATAATTTTCTTTTTTGTATTCGACATTATACAACTTTGAAATTGAACAATATTTCAAAATGTGTTAGTTTTAATATTATTCTTTTTTAAGCTTATATTTATATTGTTATGTATTTTTCGCATCCCCAAATTAAAAATTCTGGCTACGCCACTGATTGTCCAGACAATGAACAAAAAGGCATGCAAAAATTCAAGTCTACACCGAACACCGAAAAAGCCATCTACCGCCAGGAGTTGGAACAAGTTTACCATTTCAAAGATATACCCTTAGACGAGAGTATATACGAGCAGAATGAAATTCTTAGTGAAGATGAAGAATTTGATGGATCTACACAATCTTCAGATTGAAGCAGAGTCTTGTCATCAAGAAAGAGAAGATCGGATTGGATTTTCCAGTCAAACTATGATCTCTCCAAGCCTGATCGACAAAATCATGAAGAAAAGCCTAAACATTCAAAAGTATCAAGGCTTCAACGCAAGAAATCTAGACAATGTTCTCAGGAACTTTATTCTAGGAAGAAGAAAACATCACATCGTCTATGGAATTCCCAAACGAGAGATGTCACTTACAATCGAGTTTACTGGAAATTAAGTGTAGATGCAATTGATTCTAGCAAGCGACATACGCGAGGATTTGGAGAAGTTAAAACCAGAGATTGCCAAAAAAATGAAATGGATACATATTGGGGCAATACAGCTGGTTCTCAAATCAACGACGTTCACAGGGATTGATGCTCCAATTGACATAGCAATATGTTGTTGGGAACACCAAGGTATTTTTGGTTTTGATGATGACTTTTCGAAACACACTTAGTTCTTTTCATTAAAATTGTTCTACGTGTAAAGCAGATCACTACTTTTAAAGTGAATTCTGTTAGAGAACAGATTAGGAGATGGTTTGTCTTGTAAAGGATTTAATCCTATAGAAGTCATTTCCATAAATAGTTTAGGATGAAGGCCAAGATTTTCAAGCTAAGAAGAAATCGATCTGCTGTAACAGACAGCGACCAGATCGACGACCAGATCGATAGTTACAGTGAAGTACCAGATCGATAGAGTCATCAAACCACCAGATGACATCATCCTACACATCATACCACCTTTCCACGTCAAAATTGAAGTCCATCCAACAGGGATTGGATAGAGAATCTTCGGTTGACACATAGAAGGAAAGAACCGGTTGGCAATCTGCTTTCCATAAACTGAAGATTGAGTCAACGTTTCTACAAGGGAAGAATAGATATGATGGACATTATTGATTGGCAATATACCATCAATCTCACGTCAATCAACAACGGCTAGAATTTTCAAATTCAATGCCTATATATTTGAAGTTCAAATCTGGACAGTACAAGAGAACGCACGCGAGCTATATTGACAACATACTTTCAAGCAACCTGTAATACAGACTAAGAGCTTCAAACACTCTGTGATTCTACATCACACCAACCACCTCGATTCAAGTCTGTCTTGTCGAGAGAAAGGAGATCACCCTGCTAGCTAGTAGTTTTCTAGTGGTAACGTAGAGGTAATCTGTTGTAAAGGGACACGACCCTTATTTCGTGCATAAGTATCTCTCTAGTTGTGATTGATACTTGTGACTCGTTCTCCACGAGTATAAACAAGCAGAGTATCCTAGTAGTGGATAATCTGGTCTAGTTTTGACCAGATCGTGGACGTAGGGATTTCTCGAACCACGTTAAACAATTGTGTTCTTTACATTCCTGCATATTTACTTTCAGTTATTTATTATTCTAATCTTCTGCACTATCATACAAACTGCATATCAATCAATCTGCTTAACGATCTGACTATCTTTAAAGGTTTTCTTATAAGAGCACTCATTAAATCAACCATATTTCCGCACACACAACACCCAGAAGATAATAAAATCACTCTTATTATTGACTAAGTGTTTTCACTAGAGAGCAATCTGTTTGGACTAATCTGGTATCGATCTGAGTATTGATCTGGTCAGTCATCTGCCGAGCAAGTTCTTAAATAAGAATAGCTTGAACTCTCTATTTTTAACAAGTAAACTGAAAAGTTTGTTTTGGTGTATTCCCCCCCCCCCCCATACACCAAAGCTTGCTCTTTCGGGACCAACAAGTGGTATCAGAGCAGTGGTTCAAACAACCATTGTCTTTGTTTCACAGGGATAAAACCTGCGTGGTCAACTTGAATAGATCTAGGAAAACCTATTTTCATTCACGTGCATACTATCTGCTATGGAGTCATCTGTTGTCAGGGCTTGCGAAGAATTCTCCATCCAAGGTTATAGAGAATGGAGCTTCAGAATCAAGATGGCACTCAAAGCCCATCACTATCTGATGTGGAAGGTTATTGAAGAAGGTCCACTGCAAATCATTGAAGAAGTAACAGTAACCAATGCAACTGGAGTAACAACACAATTAGTTCCAGAAGACCCCAGAAAATACACAGCAGAAGAACGTCGTGAAGCCAATCTGGATGACTTTGCAAAACGAATCATCTCTAGCACAGTCAAAGGGGTACATCTGGCGAAAATCCAAGATCTGGATACTGCCAAAGAGATGTGGGAAGCCCTAAGAGACTTGTGTCTAGGATCCGAAGTAATGATTGAAAACAAACTGTCTCTTGCCTGCAACAAATATGATGAATTCAAGATGAAACCAGGCGAGACAATAGAACAAATGAAGTTGAGATTCACTAGTATTCTCCTTGAGATATCTGCGTTCAATAAGAACAAGTATACTCAAAGGGAGAAGAACATGAAAGTACTTAGAGCTCTTCCACCAAGCTGAGAGATCTATGCTGCAATGCAACCTCTCCGTGCAGATTTTAATGATCTGTCCACAGAAGCATTATTTGATCACCTTGAAGGTCATGAATGTGACATTCAAAGAATTCGAGGACCAGATCATCTGTCCAAAAAGATAGAAAGCAGCTTTAAGAAGGACAAAGAAGTTGCCTTCAAAGCAAAGAGCAAAATAGATGATCCATCTGAACCTTGTTCACCAGATGAAGAGAAAGGCTACGACAAACTTTTAAAAGAGTTTTCAATGATCGCCAAAAGAATGGACAAGATGGAGATCAGATCAAAGAAATACAGACGCTTCTACAAAGATAACAAGAAAAACTTCTATAAGAAGCATGACAAAGATCGATCTGATGACAAAAATGAATCCAAGCAGCAGACTGCAAAAACAACAAAGCCCTCTAGCTCTACAGATTACACTTGCTTTGGATGTGGCAGAACAGGTCACTTCAAAACAGATTGTCCTGATCTGTCCAGAAGCCAAAGAGAAGAGTTGAGAGCTAAAAGAGATCGAAAGCTCAAATATGAGCGCAAGGCCATGATAGCTGAACAGAACTCAAGCAGCTCGAGTCATTTTTCAGATAGCTCATCAGAAAATGATGAAGCTTTCGTTGCTAATGACGAAGAAAGTTGGAATGAATGCTATGTGGGACTAGACAACGGCCTAGATGAAGCTGAGGTAAATTCTTGCTATTCAAACTCCTCAAATAATAACGATCTTGAACAGGAAAATGAAGATCAAGCTGAATACTCATGGGATGAAGTCAATGAAATGCTCAAAAGCTACTCAAGCATCAAGAGACTGTTTAGAGAAGTTGTTGAAGAGAATGATAGACTAAAGAAATCTGAGCAGATTTTGAGCACAACAAATACACAATTTGTTGCTAAAATTAACGATCTGGAAGAACAGATCAAGAGAAAAGACAGTGAGATCCACTCACTTAATTCAAAAGTGAAGGATCTGGTTATAAGAAACAACGTTGCTAAGGAGAAGATCAAGAAAGGCAAAGAAATGATCTACAAAAGTGACGAACGTGCTAAACTGCTAATCAACATGCAGCAAAAGGGCACATCTGGATTAGGATATCCAGGTCACTTAGAAAAGTCCTCGGGAACCACAAGATTTGTACCAGAAAGGAGTCAAATTCCAGATCAAGTAAAAGACTTGAAAAACAAGAAAGGTTATCCTCAAAAGATGATAATAAAAGATGCGAAGAACATGCACTATCATCAAACAAAGGGACAACCAGCTCACTACACAGAAACAAATCATCTTCACAAGGCAAATGTCAACAGGACAGAAATTGTCAACAGGACACTCCATAATAAAAAGTACTTGAAGAATGGTGAAACAGAACGATTTCATCCATCTGAAATTCACTATCTATCTAAAGTTGACAATGATGGGAACATCATTACCTGCTATATTTCTGTTCCTAACCCTAAAATGTTCTGGATTCGTAAAGGAATATTTGCTAATAATCAAGCACCCAAACGTTGAAAGGTAGCTAAGTTTGATTAAATGCAGGATCAAAGGACTGCGAGAAGGAATAAGGTAGCAAGAGGAACAATCTGGATAATAGATAGTGGTTGTTCAAAACACATGACGTGTGACAAGAACCTACTATCAGATTACATAGAGAAACCAGGACCACAGGTCACTTTTGGATGTAATTCAAAAGGATATACCAGAGGGTATGGAAACATCAAAGTTGGCAAGACCACTATCACTAATGTATCATATGTTGAGGGTCTTAGTCACAATCTGTTTTCTGTAAGTCAGTTCTGTGCTAACGGTAATCAGATTGTTTTTTATACTAACAACTGTCTGGTGAAGAATAAGGAAGGAGATGCAATACTCCTTACCGGTAAACTGCAGGATAGATTATACATTGTCCAGTGGACAAACCAGATCGAGACCTGTTTAGTCACCAAGACTGTATCAGAAACCAGCTGGTTATGGCATAGGAGATTAAGCCACCTAAACTTCAAGTCAATCAACAAGATTGCTAAAGAAAGATTAGTGGAAGGTCTACCAGATCAAATATATGATAAAGATCATATATGTGAAGCCTGTCAAGCTGGAAAGCAGACCAGATCATCTTTTTCAAGCAAAACAGCTCACTCAACATCAAGAATACTAGAGCTCTTGCATCTGGATCTATTTGGACCAGTCAAACCTCTAAGTATAAATGGGAGAAAATACACCTTAGTAATCATAGATGATTACTCAAGATTCACTTGGGTCATCTTTTTGCTAAAGAAGAAAGAGACTCTAGACAGACTCCCTGATTTTCTACATAAGATCACCAAATAGAAGGAGTTAAGTATAACTTCTATCAGAACAGATCGAGGAACAGAATTTCTCAACCAAAAGATTGAAGCATATTGCAATAAGATGGGGATCACTCAACAAACATCTGCTGCTCGAACTCCTCAACAGAATGGAGTAGTTGAAAGGAGAAATAGATCTCTAAAAGAAGCAGCCCGCACAATGCTTAATGCAACTAATCTACCAAAGAAATTTTGGGCAGAAGTTATTTACACAGCCTGCTATACCCAAAACAGATCATCAATAACAATCAGACATGGAAAGACTCCCTATGAGATCTGGAACAACAGAAAGCCTAAGATCTCTTACTTTCGCACTTTTGGTTGTTTGTGTTACATACACAATAATGGAAAATCTCAATTGAAGACTTTTGATAGCAAAACTGACCCTGGAATATTCTTAGGATATTCTGATGTTAGTAAAGCATATCGAGTCTACAATAAGAATTCTCATATTGTGGAGGTAACACCTCATGTTGTTTTTGATGAGTTTATTGTTGAGTACAGGTCACAGGATGAAAAACAGACTGATAACCAGGTGACTACTAGAAAACTAAATGAGACTCTGCTAGAAGACATTCTTATATGGAATTTAAAGAGAGATGATGAATAAAGTAGTACTCCACCTATTGCTGAAGAGATCATACAGCAAAGGGGAACAACTATACATGATCTGGATGAAAACAGATCATCAAGTAATGAAACAGTCATTGCAGAAGATAATAACTCTGAAAGTCCAAATCCAGAAGAAAACTCTAATGAGAATCCATTCCAACCATCTTCTATATCACACCCTGAATTTAAGGAACCAACAGATCAACCTGATCCTGAGATATCCGATGAAGAGATGACCAGGAGAAGGAGATGGATACAAGATCATCCACCAGAACAGATTGTTGGGAACCCATCAGATCGTGTGAGAACAAGAAGAATGCATGGAGAAAGTGCATTACTTAGCTGTTATCTCTCTCGCATTGAACCATCTGATGCACATGAAGCACTACAAGATGCAGATTGGATAACTGCTATGCAAGAAGAACTCAATGAGTTCAAAAGGAATGAGGTCTGGTATCTCATAAACAGACCCAAACACCAAGGAGTTATAGGTGTAAAATGGGTGTTCAAAAATAAACGGGATGAGAATGGTGAAGTAGTCAGAAACAAAGCCAGATTAGTAGCTAAGGGCTATAATCAACAAGAAGGCATTGATTTTGATGAAACATTCGCACCCGTAGCCAGACTTGAAGCAATAAGGCTATTTCTAGCATATGCTGCTCACAAACGATTCAAGGTATACCAGATGTATGTCAAAAGTGTCTTCCTAAATGTTATCCTTGAAGAATAAGTTTATGTGGAACAGCCACCTGGATTTGAAGAAGCAGATCCAAACCAGAAAGTATACAGACTGACAAAAGCAGTCTATGGTCTTAAACAAGCCCCTAGAGCTTGGTATGAGACATTATCTACATTCCTACTAGAATCTGGATTTAGAAGAGGATCTGTTGACAAGACTTTTTTTATCATCAAAGTCAAAGAAAATATCCTCCTAGTACAGATTTATGTAGATGATATCATTTTTGGATCTCAATCCACCTATTTATGTGAAAAATTTGCTGAACTTTATGAAAAATAAGTATCAAATGTCCATGATGGGGGAAATGAGTTTCTTTTAAGGACTGCAGGTCAAGCAAGAACCAGATGGTATCTTCATAAACCAAACAAAGTACATCAACGATATGCTGACCAAATTTGGGCTAAAAGACAGTAACCCAGTAAAAATCCCAATGCAGACCAATGGGAAAATTGATCCTGACCCAAAAGGGAAACCAGCTAATATCACACAATATAGAGGGATCATAGGATCATTACTCTACCTAACTGCTAGTCGACCTGATATCACATTTGCAGTAGGTGTCTGTGCAAGATATCAAGCAAACCCCAAAGAATCTCACATGGAGGCAGCTAAGAAGATATTAAGGTATCTTAAGGGAACAGCCCATTTAGGATTATGGTACCCATGTGAAGACAACTTTGAGCTAACTGGATACACAGATTCAGATTATACTGGATGCAAGTTAGACAGAAAGTCTACTTCTGGTACATGTCAATTTCTAGGAAACAAACTGGTCTCCTGGTTCTCAAAGAAACAAACATCTGTTGCCACATCAACCACAGAGGCTGAGTATATGGCAGCTGGAGGTTGCTGTGCACAAATACTATGGCTAAGACAACAGCTCAAAGACTATGAGATCGATGTCAAGGAGATACCTATCTTCTGTGATAGCTCAAGTGCTATAGCTATCACATAAAATCCTGTTTTGCACACCAGATGCAAACATGTGGACGTACGACATCATTTTATAAGAGATCATGTTGAAAGAAAACATGTACAAATCGAGAAAATACACACCGAAGTGCAGAGAGCAGACATACTCACTAAAGCATTACCAGAAGAAAGATTCAAGATGCTTTGTGGAAAATTAGGACTATTAAATCTTGAAGAAAGGAACAGATCAACTTAGGACAAAACCAGATCAATCTTCCAACAGGGAATATGATCCAGGTTAATAAAGACCAGATCAATGAAGAAGGTTACAAAAACTGGCAGAACCAGTGGAGAAAGTCCAGGTTGAAGAAACTGTCATCCCTCAACAGGAGGTTAATGTTGAGGAAGATGAAATTCTGGTCGGAGGACAACCAGAGGACATAGCACCTATCTCATCCTTGGACCCAGACCAGGTCAAGGATTTCTCTCCAGCTCACACCGCAAGTCCATCGTCTGCAGAACCACTTGAGCAGATCAATGAGGATACAGAAGGAGAAGATGCATCATCTAGTGAGGATGAAGAACAGAAAAAGGCTGAATCAGTCGTCAAACTACTTGAAGCAGAAGCAGATCGAGCTGTACTCAAGAGATTTCCAGGCATCCAGCTCACTCCTGAGAGCTATGATGCAGCAAAAAGAGTACAACTGCTGCTTCTCATCAAGGACAAGGAATTCTACGTCCTGGATGCTCTGCTCAAGGTCAAATCAATAGATGCTCTCAAAGCGGAAGAAGCTACTTTCTTAAAACACCTTCGGAGTCTCTTCCATTACAGAGCTGAGAGAATCATTTCCCCAAGACATACTATCAATATCCCAGCACGAAGCCAACGAGTTACAGATCGATCTGAGATCTTTGTATGAAAAGGCTGGCATGCTGCAATTCTTTGAGAGTGTAACTTATGAAGAAGAAGATGAAGAGATTGGAGAAAGAGAAAGGGTTGAAAGTGAACCCTCTAATGCTCACCAATCGGGTGCAGCAATGACTGAGCCAGAACCGGACAAACAAATGGTTGATGCTGGAGACCAAACCATGACACCCACTGCACAGGCTGAGGGGGAACCAACCAAGAAAAGCTCAACTCAAAGCGCAGTGGTTGATCAAGCTCCAGCAGAACATGAACCAGCTGGACAGCGGGTGGGAGGCATACAGACAGATGATATCTATACCCCAGCTGTCGCAGCTACGATGGAAGACTATGTGGAGATGACCAATCTGGAGGACATATTGATGACGCAGCATCAATCACTGTCAAATTCTCAAGTCAGGGACTTACTCTCCAGAAAGGTGGACCAGTACATGTATGGCACCCTCTCCACCGTACAAGATGAAGCAATTCGCATTCTCACAGAGTTCAACAACCACCTGAAAACTCACGTTGACCAGGTTGACTCTGATTTGAGAAGGATATGCAGACTGAAGATTGAGGAGCTCAGCAAAAAGATGGATGATGATCGAGCTGCTGCCGAAGAAAGGAAGGCACAGATCGATCAAAGTCTATTCACAACAGAGCTCAAGGTTAAGGAGATGTACAAGATAATAACTGCCTTCGCACAGAAAGAAAAGGACATGGTTCACACCATTGTCAAAGAACAAACTGATGGCATAACAACAGATGTGGTGAAAGAGGCCAATGCTCACACAAGAGCCATGTTTAGGCAGTTTGAAGCAGATGGCAAAAATTTTGTCGAGAGGAAGTTAAGCGATCTGCGCTATCCAACCAAGTTAATGATTGAAGGCTTCTTTGATGAGATTGGGACAATTAAGGAGGATCAAGAGGCGTATACGGCCAATCTGCTCAAAGCAACAACATCTCTACAAAAGCAGATCGACGATTCAAATCTCAATATTACCTCACTGCTTAGACAAAAGGTTGATTCAGACAAGGAGATTAAGGCGATGAAGGAAGAGATCACTTCCCTCAGGGCACTCATCAATATGATTGTTGATGATGTCGAAAAGGGGGAAGGATCTGGGAAGAAAAAGAAGTCAGCTGTTGCGAAGGGGAAGCTGCAATCATCTGGTGCTACGGATGAAAGGGAGAAGACTCAACATGAGCAGCAGATAGCACCAGAAACTTCCAGCCCACCCTCTGTCCCAACATCTGTTCCTTCTGCTCAAACTCAAAAGTCTAAATCTTCCAGCAGATCGAGCCAACCACAAAAGAAAAGGAAGAGAACTAGATCCAGTTGGCCTTCTGCTCTCATCAGATCATCTGGAGAGACCAACTGGGTGCCAGATCATCTAAGAGATGGTTGGGAAGGACTCAAGAACGCCTTCATCATGTGCAGATGCTTCCTTAAAGAGCCTGCATATATCGAGGGAACACCCAATGAGGCATTTCAACGCTACCTGGATCTGAATGAGGCAGGGGACTTGGTTGAAGAAATAAGGAAGGCTGCAGAAAGAGCTAAAATCCAGATCACTGCCATGGAGAAAGAATTCAGAGCGTGCCCCACCATCCCAGGGACTGATCTGCCCGACAAAACATTTTTGCTCACTTTCATAAACCAACTGGCGGAGAATAGAGGCTACAAGGTTGATGCAGAAGACCCTGACTACATAAGGGTGAGAGAAGGGGTTTATGAGAGTGTCCAGTTAATATCGGATGAGACCAGGGCTAAGATGAAGAAACTCCAAGATGAGAAGAGGAAGAGCAGATAGCTACATCTCTTCATATTACTATGATCTGTATCTTCTGTTTTTGCCTTTATACATTTCAATCTGTCTTGACTCTTATATAAATATATGAAGTTTCTTTGAAGTTTCTGAAGACAACACCCTATTGTCCAGAACACATATAAAATGTCTTAAATCGTTATAACCTAAATAACGAATAATCATCCATCTGGTCATCAAACCAGATCACTCTCAAAAGAGTTATTAGGACATATTTGTAAAGTGTGGTTTCGACATCATCAAAAAGGGGGAAATTGTTGGGAACCCCAAGGTATTTTTGGTTTTGATGATGACTTTTCGAAGCACACTTAGTTCTTTTTATTAAAACTGTTCTACGTGTAAAGCAGATCACTACTTTTAAAGTGAATTCTGTTAGAGAACAGATTAGGAGATGGTTTGTCTTGCAAAGGATTTAATCCTATAGAAGTCATTTCCATAAATAGTTTAGGATGAAGGCCAAGATTTTCAAGCCAATAAGAAATCGATCTGCTGTAACAGACAGCGACCAGATCGATAGTTACAACGAAGTACCAGATCGATAGAGTCATCAAACCACCAGATGACATCATCCTACACATCATACCACCTTTTGACCAGTTTTGACCAGATCGTGGTCTAGTTTTGACCAGATCATGGACGTAGGGATTTCCCGAACCACGTTAAATAATTGTGTTCTTTACATTCCTGCATATTTACTTTCAGTTGTTTATTATTCTAATCTTCTGCACTATCATACAAACTGCATATCAATCAATCTGCTTAACGATCTGACTATCTTTAAAGGTTTTCTTATAAGAGCACTCATTAAATCCACCATATTTTCGCACACACAACACCCAGAAGATAATAAGATCACTCTTATTATTGACTAAGTATTTTCACTAGAGAGCAATCTGTTTGGACTAATCTGGTATCGATCTGAGTATTGATCTAGTCAGTCATCTGCCGAGCAATTTCTTAAATAAGAATAGCTTGAACTCTCTATTTTTAACAAGTAAACTGAAAAGTTTTTTTTTGGTGTTTTCCCCCCCCCCCCCCCGCCCATACACCAAAGCTTGCTCTTTCGGGACCAACATATGTGATAGGAGAATTAGAAACCTGCAAGATTCGGTGATAGGAACCATCGTGGATAATCTGTGTGCGGGCCAAGTCATGGGGATCATTTATCCCAAGATTGTCTATAATCTCAACGACTCTGACTTCAGTAAAGCCTTGAACCCATTATAAGGATTTCAAAAGAAATGAGTTATTGGATGAGGGAAACAACCCTTATTCCATAACATATCAGATATCGTATGCTCTTTCCAACTCTCTTCATACAGAGTTATTTTTAGGAAAATAGTTCCTCGAAATACCTGATACTTTCAAGAAGGTGATGACAGCCATTGGTCCCGACATAATGGAGATTCCACAAAGACAGGAAGTCAACATTCAAATTCAAGAAAGACCGGTCATAAGACATGATCAAAGTCTTAGGCTAAACACATGAAGATTATCCCTTCAAGGAGATAGAATTGTATCTCAATCTTTTGGAAGGAAACTTATCCAAGAAAGTCAACCTCAATCACTTTGGAATGTACATGTTTCAGTGAATCTGAAGTGTCTAGAAGGATGGAGAGAAATGACGATTAGATTTGATACTACAAGATGGGAAAACAATTTTCCATGCAGCGTCTTGTATTATCTACAACAGTCAGAGATCAATCATTACAATCCCTAGACATTGGGGATTTTATTGTGGAGATCAAAAGCAGAGTATGAAGAGAAGATGTTCTGGTTCTAGGATTTGATTTCCTGGAAAAATACAAACCTTGGAAACAAGTTACCATGGAATAAAAATTACGATAGAGGAAAAAAGACTCCTAATCGTATGACGAGTCCATTCTCTATATACATTCCGGTCAGGGTGTTATATGAAAAAATATAAGGTAGAATATTTCGCTTCCTATATTGATTCTGATGCAGGAATCTGCACATCAAGAAGAGGAATCTTCCCAGCAAAAGTTGAGAATACGTTACCACAAATTGCTGGAAGAGATTTCTCTTAAAGAATTTTACTCTTATCCAAAAGAGTAAAAGAGATGGAAATATTAATTGGGGGAGCGGGTCAAACACCTTGGTACAAGGTTAAAACTCCACCAATCTATTTCATGATATTGGAGAAGATATTCTGTTGGGAAATAACTTCCTACAGATGTTCAAAAGATACACGCAGGACAATGAAAGGAGAAGATTGGTGTTCACAACCAATTGTGAGCATAAAATCATTGTTCAACGGTTGAAAGTGGCTTAATTTTGCAATAATATTTATTAAAAATCTTGAAAAACACAGAAAGATCTTTAGCAGTTTGCTAAAGAAGGATGTTCCATTCATCTGGACGGACGAACATCGACAGGGAATGAAACAGCTAAAGGAGGAATGTAGAAACCTCCCAAAGCTCTCAATACCACAAGATGAGGACGATTTGGTCCTATATATATCTGCGAGTGATCATTGATGGGCATCGGTCCTAATGAAAATTATTCCATACGGGAAGAACCATGCAGATATTGTAATGGATTGTTCTTAGAAAACGTGGCCATTAGATGACATATCAACGAAAAGGAATTCTTCGCAGTTGTGAAGGATTTTAAAAAATGACCTTTATTTTTCCTAGCAAAGAAATTTACTTTAAAAGTTGACAACACACAGGTTAAATCTTTCCTAAAAAACAACATGGAGTCAAAGCCTAAAAAGGCTGGATTACTTAGGTGGCAAACTTTATGTCAATATTATGTTTAAGATATTGTTGTGTTAAAATCTCATGAAAATATTCTAGCAGATATTTTAACAAGGGATGGAGCCAGCGGCCCAGCTGAGATTAGTTTCGTTGTCCTAGCCCAGAGACATCTCCGAGAAAACTTGGAAATGCTTCTTGAGGAGTGGGACGAGTGCACTCACCATGCTAATCAAATGGGGAAAATGCAATCTGCCGATAAGACGAAAGTCTCCAGTAGAATACGAGCCTGTGTGTTGACCTTTACTCAGTTAGGGTTAGCATTGGAAAAGCCAATCCTGTGGGCTTCTAGAAAACCTCTGGAGAAAGCAGAGTTTCGTGTTCCGGCACCTAAACAGGCAGAAAGGGAATCGAATACCCTTCGAGCAAGTTCTAAGTCAGTGGAGTCTGAACCACTGACTCAATTAAAAAGATGATGCAAAGGTTTCACCACCTGAACCATCATGTTAACCCTCCACCTCTGGGGAAAGAGAGGGAGAGATTAGTTTTAGGCCAATGACAGGCAAATCTGGGGTTAATACTAACATGATTGTTTTCTTCTCCAATGAACAGGTCTACCAGGCGAACTGGGAGAACAACTTACAATAGCAGGTATCAATCATAATTCTAGTAGGGTTGACGTCTCGGGAAAATATATGCGTGTATGGATGATGTCGGGATCAAAACCCCAATATTTCAAACAGTGATATGAATTCAGGGAAATTGCCTCAGTTTATACTATGTCTCCATCGTTTCCAGAGATCAAGGGTCTACCTCGATGGATCCAGGAGGCGGTGCATGAAACCTGAACAAATAATGAACAACATTGTTGAGGTAATACATTGGAGCTGTATTTCATAAGTGCAGCACCAGAACCCGCAAGGAAGGGAAATCATGAGGCATTTCCCTACATAAGGCTACGACGATCCCGAACGGATACCTTTAACCAAATTAAGGCACCACCCAATGATGTTCCAATGATCGCCTCGATTTCTGGTGATCAAATCACAACAAGACGAGCATGGGGATTATGGGTCTGTCTTACGGAGATGGACAAAGTCAAGTTTCCATTCAAGTTCTTCCAGAACTTGACGAATGGAACATTCCTGTTAAATACCGTCACAGGAAAAATAACCAAGTTCGCGGAAGAGTCGTTCAAAAGAAAAAGAACTCTTCTGTTGGAAAACAAGATGGCAATGAGTAAAGAAAATCATCGTAAATTTTGCAACATGGCTCACTTTGGCCATTGGGAGTCCAAGATCTGTTCGGAATGCCCATCCCAACGAGAACTCAAGTTCTGACAAGGCTCATTGCCTAAACAGGATAAGAAGAAATTCTGAGTCAATGAGTATGGAGAGAATAATACTTCCCTGAAAAGACGAGCTCCAAGGGGCCCTCCAAAAAAGGAGGATGACCGACAAAATAAAGGAGTCTTGTGAAGGTTTGACAGACGATGCTTTCAACAAAAGAGAGCATGTGATAGAGAGGCACCCACCAAAAGAAAAACGACAAAGGTGGGTGGCAGAAAAAGACATTCCACCCAAAAAAGAATCGTCGGTGGAACAATAATGAAGATGGACCACTAACTTCAGGAAATAATTCAAGGAAGGGGTCCGACCACTACAAGATAATTGTGTCGACAGCCTTATCTGGATCCAGCTTCAAGTGAAAAAGGGTTCAGCCACAAGATAAGGAATCCGAGCAATAATGCAGCGAGGATGGGAGGCTTAGAGACTCATATATAAACTAGACTCTGGAGGAAGTTTAGATCATAGAAAAATCTTCCAAGTTTTCTTCAAAATAAACATTGTATTTCTCTTTCTAGTTTATACAAGTTTCAATTCCAGCTACCATAGGTAGCTAAACAAGTCTGTCTCATCCCTAAATGAGGTTTACTAATTATGTAAAATATTTTATAATTCCTTAATACAAAAATTGGACTTTTGTTCATCATCTTCCAGATTAATATTTTCTAATTTACATACCAAAACCTATACGCCCCGAGTAAGAAATGAAAGAGAGTTGTGTTGTAAGTTGTTGAAGGAATCTGCGTTGGAAAATTATACGGTGCTCCAGGTGGATGGATACGATCCCTAAAACTTCCAGCGGATACGACCCGACAGTTTATCGGTCAAAGAGGTATAAAGTTGGTATTGATATAGAATTTATTTATACGGAAGTGTGATGGACATGATATAAGATTAAATTGAAATTATGACCAAAAAAATTGCTAGGAAAATCTCATACTACCCCGAGCGGTTTACGAAGTTTCTCGGCGGTTAGAAAAAATAGTGAATTATTATACCAAAAAATCATTAATAGTTTAATTATTTTATTTATCATTAATGTTATAAGGTGGTTTTTAGGATAATTTAGGATTTGGGTATATTCATCATGATTTCAAAAGAAATGGGTAATATAGTCATGTATATTTTGAGAGTGGGTACTCTTATGTATTATCACTTATAATTCAATCATCAGTTTATGATTTCAAAAATTTGAAACTTGAATCAATCAATTGTCTCAATGGTTCATGCATGGTTTGAAACCAAATAGTGTAGGGCGGTTTCAGTTTCAATTTCTAATTATTTTTATTACATACTAATACATATTGTTCGACTAAAATTATTTCGAGTCGCTCGCAATCTTAACGAGGTCGTCTAGCAATGATAAGTCAACCCAAGTCTTATTCTCAAAGAAGACTTAGCAGGACAATTCAATTCTTTGTTCAATATAAAAGCAAGTAAAGAGAATTTGTTTGTCTTAAAACTAGGCGAAGAAAGTAAAATACGTAAAGTAAATTCTAAACTAATAAACGAAAGTATAATCGAAAGACATGGAATATAAATAAGAGAGAAAGTAAAGTCTAAACTAATGGAAATCAAGTAGAAACGAATCGTCTAACTAATCTAATTAAGAAAAGAGGATGCGAATTTAAACGATGCAAATTTAAAAAAATGTGAATAACTTGAAAAATTAAAAAGAATGCGGAAAGTAATAGGGAAATTCAGATCGAAAGATGCGTATAATAAATGAGCGAAATAAGAGAATGAAAGCATAAACAAATAAACAAACTAAAAAATAAATGAAACCGGAATAATAAACGGAAAACGAACTTGATTAATAACTGGAATGGTCTGGAATCCACAATGAAAACTGAAGAAGAACTATGAACTAGAATGTTGCGATTGGCTACCTTCGAGTACGAATTTCAAAAACTAGAAATGACTCACTAGAAATCAAAAGTATCGACCCTAGAACACGAGGTCGAGACGTGCTCAAATATAAAGGAACGTCTGGAATGCAAGTCTGGAAAACGGAGTCGAAAACTGATGTCGAAAAGGTGTCTATCAAATGAGAAACGCGTCGGGTATTTATAACCAAGAAGGGATGTCAGCGACCGCTCAAAGTTAGCGGCCGCTAAGTTGAGGTTGTCCCGCGGGCGTAGCCATTGGGCGCTAACCGAGTCACCCGCGTGGTCACGACCGCTGGCCCTCGCGCGTTGGCTCGGCTGTGGCTCGCCTTGGCAAGCACCACCTAGTCAGCGGCCGCTTAGGGCTACGCGGCCGTTGACTAGTGCTCTCGGCACTAATCTTCATTTTTCGTCATTTCTCATCTCTTTTCCAACTTCAACACTCGTTTAAGCTTGTGATCCTGAAACATAAAATGAACCGTAAATCGAGCCAAAGCATTATGCAAAGAGGGAAAATAATACGAATAAAGACACGAAAAATATGAGTTTAGACAATCAAAAAGAGGCTAAACGCATATCATCATTTAACTCTTGAGCTTTTCAATATTCTTTCATTTATTAATTTTATATTATGGTGATTACAAAATAATAACAAATTTGATCTATCATTTCTTGAGATTATGAAGTATCATTGGTTTTCAACTTCAAAATTCAAAGTTTAATTTTTATTTTATTTCATTATTAATGTTTATAAATTTTAATGTATTCTTATGATTTGGAATCGAATTGTCAAGAACGATTACGATTTGTTTAGAATCACAAATGAACTTTTCTTTACACGGTTACGATTTGGAATAGAACTGTCAAACAAGGTTGTGATTCCCGAAGTTACCGATTACAATCCAGTTACAATTCGATTTTGACGGTTCCAATTCTTTTAAACGTCAAGAGAAAGCATTACATTTAATATAACAAAAAAATATCACTAAATAAATGTAGTATATATGGTGGCAGGGTTGGTGAATTTTGGCTAGCTTAGATATTCACTCTATCAAACTACAAGAAAGTAAACATGATAAATATTCAATGTTGACTGCAAAATTTAAATCATAGTTACATATAATATGTGTGTGTAGAAAAATCAGTATTTTTCTATATATTAAGTATACGGCTTTGTTTGACTGAGATTATTAGGGAATAGGAATTTTACATACCTATCCAAAAACAATGTCATTATACGAAAACGAAGGAAGCATAAATTAAGGTAATAGAAATGTAATTTATAACAGTCAATAATTGTTCAATTCAAAATCAAGGAATACCCTCTTTAATTCTAAGTTGAATGTTAAAATTATGAAGATGGAATCAAAGTATTCAAGAATTGCAACTACGTACGTCTGCGTACGTCGATAACAATAATAAATAAATTAAAGTGTTAAATTCATCGATTCAGATTTTTCCGAATACTTCTATATATCATGCCAGAACCTAAAACCTGGTTTGTATTATATATATAGAAAAGGATAATTTTATCTGTGATCCAATCTTAGTCCTTCGTTTACTTTGATTTATGATTAAGTATTTAATAGTTTTATATTTTAAAAGTTATAAATATAATTATGTTGTTATAATTATAAGTATAATAAATTTAATATAATTGTTTTACTTATTTTTCTCTCATATAATATGTACAGTTATCTTCAAATTTATTATTTTATTCATATAAATAAATAAATATATAAATATTTGATAAAATATGATTAATTCTCACTTTTTAACTAGTGTTTATTAATTAGAGTATTATTCGATATTATTTAATACTCCCTCCGCCCCACTAAATGCAACCACAAGAGAGTCGATACGAAGACTGAAAAAGTAAAGTATTGTGTTTTAAAAAAGTAAAAATATATTTTAAAGATATAACTTCTTCTTTTTTTGAAAAAGTGATCATTTTTAATAGAACTGTCTCAATAAGAAAATGTGATCACTTTTAACACAACAGATAGGGTATTAAATATTAAAATAAAATATCATTAGTCCAAACATAAAAAATAAAACGAAAAGTAATCCCTAATTATATAGCAGCCTTAGTCTTTGTTCTGTAATCTTCTTCTCCTTTTCTTCTCTTTTCTCTATTGTAGTTTCAAAAGCAATTTTTATGAAATTAATTGGAACCCAAAAAATATCCAAAAAGTGCAATTTTAATTTTTTGGTTTTATAAATAGTAGAAACACATATTTGAGCTATTACTAGGATGTAAACGAGCCGAGTAGTTGACTCGTTTAGAATATTAGAGTGATTGAGCTCGGATCGAAATGTAATTATCGAGTTCGATGCTCGTTAAGATTATTTTTGAGTTTGATCTCGAGCTTGGCTCATTTGATATTCATATGAATAGTTTTCGAACTCAAGTTCAGGCTCAACTCGATCTCGTATAAATTTTATTTTTTAAAAATTAGTTATTTTAGCTTAAGGCTCAACTAAATGCTCGATTGAAAGCTCGTGAACAAGCTCATGGACAAACGAACTCGAACATGTTCATGAGTAACTCGGTACAAGCTCAAGCTCGGGTCGATAATATTATCAAGCTCGAAATCATGCTCGAGCTCGGCTCATTTACTATCAAATCAAGTTTCGAACAAACTTTTTTCGACTCAAACCTCGAATAATTCACTAAAGTCAGTTATATTGTTTAAAAAGTAGATGAGAATCCAATATGGGATGAATTTTGCAGTATATATTATTGGAGAAAAAATGTTACTCTAAGATGGGTTTTGCTTTTGCAGCACATTGGAATTGGCATGATAATAAACTCAACAAAATGTCATCTCTTAACTTAAACTTGACTAACATTATAACTTCGACAATTATATTTCAAGGAACTCTGCCTCGGCCCAACAAGTGTACAACCCCAAGGTTAAATCATATAAACATTTTATATGTCATATACATTCCATTGATAGGGTTATTTTATTAAAACAAAAAAACAAAAAAAAAGCAAACAAAATTCTAAAATCCATGGAAAATCACACATTGAAACCTCAAGATCCGATCCAAAAGGGAAAATAAATGACTCTGTTTCACCGTCTCAAGTTTCCTCACCACCTACAGTTTATCTCAAAACAACAAATCCGGTCTGTAACCTACATTTTATCTCAAAACAACAAATCCGGTCTGTAACCTACATTTTATCTCAAAACAACAAATCTGGTCTGTAACCTACATTTTGGCATTTTGGTCTGTACAAAGAAAAGTTTAACAAATTCAAAAATGCTGGGAAAACCACACATTGAAACCTCAGGGTTCGAGTCTCATTCAGACTCTGTCTGACAAATCCAAAAGTGAAAACAACATAATGAGAAAGAGAGTACTCTGTCCAAAACATAAATAGATGACTTTGTTTGACCCTCAACTCAAGTTTGCTCACCACCTACATTTTATCTCAAAACAACAAATCTGGTCTGTATTGGCATTTTGGATGATGCTATTACGATAGCCTTTTTAGCTACAGTTTCAGTTACTCCGCCCATTTCATAAAGTATTCTCCCCGGTTTAACAGCAGCTACCGAATATTCTATGGCTCCTTTCCCCCTACCCATACGAGTTTCAGCAGGTTTTGATGTAACGGTTTTATCAGCTATGAGACGAACCCATACTTTCACACCACGACTTGCATTTCGTGTCATTGCCCGACGACCAGCTTCGATTTGCCTCGATGTGATTCGAGCTGGTTCAAGTGCCTGAAGACCAAATGTACCGAAACAAATATGATTACCTTGAGATGATATCCCCTTCACTCTTCCTTTCCGTTGTTTAAGGAATCTAGATTTTTTGTTGGTTGATCCAGTATACCGTTTCTGTATACAAGAAACTATCATCAGTGATTTAAAATTCAAAATAGTGAGGTACACTGTCTATTTCATCTAGGTATGCAGCTACTCAAATACTGGATAGATGCAAAACCTTTTTCCCCTTTGAATTTGCTTGAGCCTTGGATGATTTTTTTCCTTCCGGTCCGAGTAAGATCCTTGAACTAGTGAATTCCTATTAAAACAGATGTCAAATTCCGAATAAGGAAATGAGTAGTAAAGCGTGAGTTGATGACTTGCTGTTTAGAATTGGTAGTAACTAATAATTTAAATACTCAGAATGAAGAAGCATATCAATAGAGTCATACACCAAGCAAGATTAAATATTATCAACTTAGGCCTCGCTCGCACTGTGTGACTGCTCTAAATTATTCAACCTAATCATATTTCTACTTTAAACGACGAACCTTCGTGATGAAAGCTTAAGCTTGGTTAAAACTTAAAATCATAATTTTGAGGCATAACAGAATCAGATAACAGTGATATGACTACTGGAAATAAATAATCTAATAAGTCATAAGTAAGAGCTTTGTTTTCTTAAATAGGATCATAATCTAAGCACGTGTCTCCTCATGCAGGCCATAAAACTAGCCGTTTTGAACGAGTATAACAGCACAATTATGCCATCCCAATGGGGATTTAGAAACAAAAGCTTCATAGGAATGATTACAGAAATTTTTAGATGAAAAAGAAGGTTATTTGTAGGTACCAATTTCTGCATATGCTGAAACAATGACCTTGATGTAGTAGGATAAAGCGAGTCCCAGAGGCCTCGCAAGGAGGAAATCCCACCTGAAAAGATTAGATACTAAGAATTTTAAGAAAATAGATAGTTAACATAAGAAATATAAATATATACAAAAAATCCTTGAGCCGTAAAAGAGACTCAAAAGATCATGTTTCGAATATTATACACTTGTTGATCAGATTTTTTTCATTAAACTCAAATACCAAATTACCAGATACAAGAGAAGTCTTTGCTCGATTGAAAGTACTGAATGAAGCACTGTGACTGCAAACATATCTAGTTGCAACCTGACGTACTAAGGACTGCATGTGCCGCTGCCAACCCATCATAGTTTTAGCCAGAATTTTTTTCTGAAACCTAGATTTCTCCCTCTAGCAAATATCAGGTTATCTACAAATCACATTAGCAATTGCTTCAGCAATCGGAATCAATTGCAAGTGAGAAAGCACAATCAAATATTGAAAATTATTGCAAATTTAACTTGCTTCTGCCTGTTCCCACAACCATGACACTAAGGAAAGTAAATTTAGCATAGCACAATGAGAAAACCTTACAAAGACAAAGGAGTGTTCAAATAGAATAGTTTGCATGTTCTCAGCGTTGAAGATCTTAATGATCCAACATAACCCTTAATGGAGTAGGAGCTTCTCTGGCCAATTTGTCAAGCTTTCTTTATGTCAACAATTTGGTTCTTATTAATCTGGACATTCTGCACCTACATTATATCTATTTGATATTGATGAGATACTACTCTCACCACTTCATTTATTATATACACATGCATACTTCAAATTATTTTTGCTTCTATGGTGATGTTTTTGTTTGAAAGTATTAATATTGTTGTTGCTTAACTAGCTTGAATTTGATATATGACATGCAATATGATTTCCGCCTTTTTTTTGCTTTGCTAACTAGTGGTCAGTATTATCTAAATATCATAGTCTATATGCACTAATAAAGAGCTAGAAACAAATTTTGAGTCTTACACTGACGTAGAACTTTTGGGATTATCTGAAACAGTACGACATAACCCATATAATGCACATTTCAGGGATGTATGGCAAGACTCGCAAACTGGAGAGAGGGAAGAAAGGCATTGCAATATCTTCATTCTGGTTCAGCATAATAAAATTAATGAATTAGTTTTGACTCGTGCTAAAAGCTCCCCTGGTAAGCCTACTAGCCTACTAGCAAAAGATCAATCTTTAAATATGATTTCAGTGAGAACAGAAGCTAAATACACAAATTGACATTTCATCGAGCACATTGCAAACGAGTGAAGCATTCCAGGGAAGCCTAAATCACATATTCTACATTGTTCACAAAAGTCACCCAACAACGCAAAATTAAACAAAATTGGAACAAAACCAGCCCTGAAACATTGATAAATTTGGCGTTTTTGATCCTTTACCAACGTCGAGAAAGGATACAGCTAGGATTAAAAAATAAAAAATAAATAAAAAGGTGTTATTTCCATCAATTTATGCACTTAGGAAGAGAAAAGGTTTGAATTATAAACATCTGGAGAATCGATTCATCCCCGAATAGACATAAAAACAAAATAGAGATTAAGGAAGAAGACGAAACTGTGAGATCAAACAGCATAAGCGAAACGTACCAGGAATAGCAGTAAAACGACGACGTCGAGACGATAGCGCCGCTGCAAAATGAAAATGGAGTAGAGCCACAGCTAGGGGTGGGTCGGTACGGCATACCGAAAATATTTTGTCATACCGTATGCCGTACCGAAAAATACGGTATGAAATATTGTATACCGATACCGTACCGAACATGTTCGGTATACCAATCGTTGATACCGTTATCGTGCCGAACTTTCGGCATGCCATACCGAATTTTCGGTATACGTTCATACGGAAATTTCACGGTATACCGTTCATGCCGAAATTTCACCGTATACCATTCATGCCGAAATTTCACGGTATACCGTTCATGCCGGAATGTCATGGTATACCGAACAATAACATAAAAAAAATTAAAATTCCTAACAAAAATATGAATATAAATTAAAAGAGCAAGCAAATATAAATCATTAATTCTCTGAGGTTTACAATTCTTATTTCTTAATTCTTACGTTCAGTGATATATGATATCATATATGATATATGTACATATTTAAAATCTTAAAACACTACTTAAATATAATAATATGTATATTAGCTATGCTTTACTGCTTTAATAGTAGCTAATATTGCTTTAGGTATATTTAATAAATTATATATATTCTACATGCTTAAATTATTTATAAATAATAATATAATTAATTTATAATCTAATAAAGAATTTATTCATAAAAATTAAGATTATATATATTATAATGTTATTATTAAGATTTAAATTCTTGTGAGTATGATGATTGGTGAATGGAGTGTAAAGGACTCTAATCAAACTTCAAATAGTATATCAGTATAATACTCGATTTGATACAAATTCATTAAGTTATTTGAATAATTAAAATTTATTTGCAAATAATAATTCATTCAAAAAAATAATAATTAAACTTACCTATATTATAAAGTTATTATTTAAATTAAAGTTCTTATAAGTATGATGATTGATGTGAATAGGGTGTAAATGGCTCGGATCAAACTTCAAACAGTATATATATCAGTATAACACTTGATTAGATAATTAAAATATATTAGCAAATAATAATTAATTCATAAAAAAATTACATGTATTATAATGTTATAATAATACTCGATTTGATGCAAATTCATTAAGTTATTTGAATATTTGAATATTCAAATTTAATTTTTATGCATCTATTTTATTTGATTCGTATTTGATTTGATAATGATATTTGAAAGTATTCAATTAGATTCAATTTTTAATATGAATATATACATATTACACATACAATATGAAATGTCAATTATCATATATGAATATATAATTATTCGAATATATAATCATACTTCATAAACTTTTATTTATATTTAAATATTAATGGAATCATTTTTTCCACATTTGAATTTTGAATCATAAAATATTAAATAGAAATATGAATATTCGAACATATATCTCAATCAAATTAAAATTATTTGATTATAGGAGTAGACGTCTAACAAATATTTTTGCAATAATATTACATAAAATATAATACAATTATTATCTTTGTTAGTATATTTACTTTTACTCTAATTACTAAAATATTAAAAAGAAGAAATTATATATTGTATTTGCAATATTATTCTATAGTATATCATTAATATAATAAATTAATTTTTATTTTAATATTAATGTTAATCAAATATAAAAATAAAATTAATATATAATTAAAAATATAAATATAAAAAATTTCGGTATATACCGTAATACCGAACATCCGGTATATACCGATTATCGATATTTCGGTATATACCGTTATACCGAACTTTCGGTATACCGAATATTCGGTATATACCGAAAGTTCGGTATAATTCGGTATACCGCGGTATCGTCAAAATTCATACCGATACCGTACCGAAAAAATCGGTATACCGTTAATACGGTATTTTCGATTTTTTTTCGGTTCGATATGCCCGGTATACCAATTTTTCGGTATTTTTTTCCACCCCTAGCCACAGCCACTGCCTGCCACGTAGAGTAGGGGTTGTAAACGAATTGAAATGAATCGAATATTGTTGTAAACGAATCGATTTGTTAAAAAATATTCGAATATCGAATCGAATCGAATTATTTGAATTTATTTTTTAATATATTAAATAATAATTTTTAAAAATATTACATTTAAAATTTGATCTAATTCGAAATTTTACTATAATAAAAATAAAAAATTATATTGAAATTTATTTTTTAATATATAAAATAGGCTTTATAATTAAATAATTATATAAAAATATATTTTTATATATTTATATAAATATAAATATTAATATATAAATCTATTATTTATATATTTACGAATACCAAATCGAATATCGAATCAATATATTCGAATTCGAATCACTGAATTCGAATCGAATCGCGAATCGAACCAAAACTATTTGATTTGTTTACAACTCTATGCCAGACTACTAAATTGGGTTAAATTGTATTTCCCTCCCCTATATTTTATTTGTATTCTATTTACATCCTTATACTTTTAGAAATTTTAACAATAACTCCAAGTATTATCTTTTGCTTTTCTTTTCTATTCTCCACTTTGAATCAGCAATCCCTCCACTACAATATTATTTATTACTAAAATAATAAATTAAACAAAGCTCAAATTTTTACTTAAGATACAATATTTTTTTCAAGATATGCATGCATCAGATCAAATCATATTATAATAATTTATTGATTGAGAGGTTATAAAAATAAACTTATTCTTTCGTCTTTCAATTTTCTTGATTGACGAGAATTGAGAACTAAGCTGTTGTATTTGATGCATCTTTTTGTCATATCGCTTCTTTGCTCATATTTCATGTTGCCCCATTTTTATACATTATTAATATTTTCAGTTGTAGGGTTATATATATATTTTTTCATTCCCACTCATTTTTATTCTTATTCATGAAAACCTTGATTAAATTACTATTCAGGAATCTATTAATCTATATATATATATATATATAAAACAGGAAGCATTCAATTTGAGTGGCGATTTTGTAATTAAATTCAATTTTAATGGCAAAGATAATACTATAACTACTAAATTAAAAAACTAACATTATTAGGATTCAAACTCAGTACCTTTCATTACAAATCCTATACTATGAGCCAATAGAACAATAGATAAGTTGAACATTGAACAATTCATAATATACATGTACAAACTGAATCTATTTAGTACTAAAAATTTGTCCTACTTGATTAGGGTATATAATTGTTTTTAATATTTAATACTAATAATTATAATCAATTTGTATAATTGATAAATTCAAAACTAACATATAAACTTCATCCCACTTATTTAAACACATTTTCCTTTTTGAGTTATCTCACTTATTTAGACACATTTCTTTATTTAACAAATTTTAAGCACAAATCATGTTTTTCAAAAGCTATTATAACTAAATATACTATAATAAAATCTCAACAAATGAAGAATAAATCAATTATATATATATATAATAATTATTACATTTTTAATATTTTAATTTAAAAATCAATTAATTTTAACCATCAATTTTGATAAAGTAAACATCTCAAGTTTAATATATTAATTAACACGTGTAAAACTAATTATATTTGATCTCTTGACTACCCCTATATATATAGAGGTAGGATCCGGTGAGAACCAATTCTTATATAAGAACTAAAACTTATTGCATGATACAGATTATTGTGATGCATTACTCGCATAATCTTATTCAATAAGTTGATGCATTTTTATTCATTAACCAATGCATTATAATTTCAATGCATGTTTTATCCGTTTTTGGTCTCGTTTCTCTCGCATTTTACATTTATA
>JAPKLX010000102.1:530617-544568 GCA_026898415.1 Leonotis leonurus
GACTCAACAACGCCACGTACTACAGTTTACAAATAAGTTGGGAACAATGCACTCTGTGTATAAATTTGATACATATTTAATCTGGACCATAGATTTTACATATATATATATATAGCTAGGTCATATTAAAAAAACTATGTATGTACGAGAAACGAGTAAGAATCTAAGTTGTCACCAATGCACAAGCAATGACTAATATTAATTGAATTTAATTTAAATAATTTTCATCACTATTGAAGTATGAAAGTTTTTTAAATGGAATTTAATTCGGAGTGAAAATCATAGCCATTGATTTATTAAAAATATAGATGGTTGAAATACTTTTTTTGGTTTTTCATATAAGTTTTTAAATAAAAATTAATTTGTAATTAAATATTTTATTAGTTTTAATTTTTACCGTGCATTGCACGGGTGCACAAACTAGAATATATAAAACATGAAGCATTCAAACTATAACAACTAAATTAAAAAACTAACATTATTAGGATTCAAACTCAATACCTTTGATTACAAATCTTATACTATGAACCAATAGAGCAACAAGATAAGTAGAACATTAAACAATTCATAATATACATGTACAAACTGAATCTATTTAGTACTAAAAATTTGTCCTATTTGACTTGGGTATATAATTGTTTTTAATATTTAATACTAATAATTATAATCAATTTGTATAATTGATAAATTCAAAACTAATATATATTAATTTCGTCCCACTTATTTAAACACATTTTCTTTTTTGAGTTATCTCACTTATTTAAACACATTTCTTTATTTAGCAAATTTTAAAGCACAAATCATGTTTTTCAAAAGCTATTACAACTAATTTTTTAAAGCTATTATATATATATATATAATAATTATTACATTTTTAATAGTTTAATTTAAAAATCAATTAATTTTAACCATCAATTTTGATAAAGTAAACATCTCAAGTTTAATATATTAATTAACACGTGTGAAACTAATTATATTTGATCTCTTTATATAGGGGTAAGATCCAATGAGAACCAATTCTTATATAAGAACTAAAACTTATGCATGATACACATTATTTTAATGCATTACACGCATAATCTTATTGCATAAGTTGATGATGCATTTTTATTTATTAACCAATACATTATAATTTCAATGCACTCTATGTATAAATTTGATGTATATTAAATCTGGACCATAGATTTTACATATATATATATATATAGTTGGGTCATATTAAAAAATATATATATGCATGAGAAACGAGTAAGAACCTAAGTTGTCACCAATGCACAAGCAATGACTAATATTAATTGAATTTAATTTAAATAATTTTCATCACTATTGAAGTATGAAAGTTTTTTAAATGAAATTTAATTTGGAGTGAAAATCATAGCCATTGATTTATTAAAAATATAGATGATTGAAATATTATTTTTTTTGTTTTTCACATAAGTTTTTAAATAAAAATTAATTTACAATTAAATATTTTCTTAGTTTTAATTTTTACCGTGCATCGCACGGGTGCACAAATTAGTATATAAAAACAAGGTTTATAACTAATACTAGTTGACACTATTTTTTCACCTAATTTTTATGGTTAGTTATTTTTAAATAAACGTTGGAATCAAATTTTCTTTTCATTATGTTTGTTATTTTTCAAAACACGTAAGTATTTAATTTTTTCAAAAATTTAAATTAAATAACTATTTATTTTATATCTCCTATAACCTTTCTTTCTTTAAAATTATATTATTTCGTTCGTCAAAATATTTAAAATATGTATCTTAAATTAAAGATCTAGACAAGAACTTTAAGTTATTGTATAATATAAAAAAATAAATTTAATATAAAAAGTTATGATATAATTAATGAATTGAATTTTTTTTTATCTCTCTCTCATTATATATATATATATATATATATATATATTGGGAAGAGATCAAATAAAATGGTTCTAACTAAAAATAAATCTTGACTGTTGAATTATTTAGATCAATGGTGCAGATTAAAAGATAATTTTAGTATATATCTGATTTAAAATATTTCATCCCAAAAAGCAGGAAATTTGTTATTCTTTCTGTTTATTGATTAGGGTATAGTTTAATTATATCTATTGGATAAAAAATATGGATGGTTCAGATTTATTTTTAGTTAACTCGTATAGATCTATTTTCAATATAACTATCCCCTACATATATATATATATGTATATATATATTCTTATGCATATAATTTGCATATATGAAAAGATCTAAATGAGTCTCATGTCACATATTTTCTCTCCTTTTTTTTCACTTTTTTCCTTTAATTTTTCTTTTATCAAATATGTATTTTGCATTATAGTTATTTTTACATAAATATTATTGCTGAAAAATTTAGTTTATTTTATTAATTCATAGATCATGTAAAAGCAAAATTAATATTATGTTCGTCTCACTAAGCTTGACACAATTCTCTTATTTGGATGTCCCACCAAGCTTGTCACATTCCTAAAATAGTAAAAGTTATCCCTTTAAAAGGTGTGGACCCTACCACATTTATCAATCTTACACTACTTATATACTTTCTTTAATAACCGTGCCCAAAAGTTTTGTACAATGCTTATTAGGACGGAGAGAGTATATTTTTTCAATTAAGAATATATAATCCATCTGCAGATACTATTTTATGATTATATGATTTAAATTAAAATTTATTTGAGTATTTTTCCATAAACTAGTGCAATATATTATCGATGTCTTCTGTCTCGCTCACAGCATTAGAGTCTACATATTATTTCCATTTACCTATTTAGTTAGACTCATCTCATGCACCACATATGAATGCATATGTTTTGTCCTTAAAGATGTTGCTTATTTAAAAATAAAATGCAGAGCAAAACAAAAGGCATGAGGATACATTTGAAATTCGGAGTAGACGAAGAAAAAAAAACCATGAAAATATATATCAGGAAAGAAAAGCAATGCATGTTTGAATTTTGGGGTGAACATGAAGAAATATATATAACATCAAATCATACTCAACATGCAAAGCAAATGCATTAGAAGATTTATTACAAGGATACCATAATATATAAATAGCATTGCAGGAAGTTGTGGTTCCCTTCCACAACAAATTCAACAACGATATGCATTTCTGCCCCACTAGTTTCTCAAATACCAAAAAGAAGAGTTCCCAATAGAATACAAATCCAATGTTAGAAACACAAATGACAACGAAAGACTAGTTAAATTTGGTTGTATCCCATGATTATCTTCGAATTCAATGCATCAGCGAAATAAAACAAGGTTTCGGGCTATGACATGATGCATTCAATAGCTTGCTTGCAAATGCCAGTCATTGTAGCCTCCGGTCCATACACCTAAATCAGTGATGTCCATATTAATCATTATGTGTATATATCAAATTACTGGCTCATTTCATTTGAGATCAGAAATACTCTCAGCAGTCAGTACATGAAGTACATGTTCTCATCATTATGAATTCCTACATTTTCAGATAATTTCATGCAAATGACGTGATAAAACAAAGAATGTTGAATTTTAAATGGCGTGACAAAAATAAATATAACAAGTGCAAGATACAGATGAGATGTGATTTCATTACCTCAATAGGAACTCCAAGTTCTTCTCCCAACGCCCTCATTCTAGACAAGCCAGTTTGATAGTTGGGGCCACCTCTACGGACATAAAGGTGCATTCTAGCTGCTTTCAGTTTTGATTCCTGCTCATTTGATGGGTAGATTCTGTTATCTCTCCAGATGTAAAACACAAATAGTCAAAGTAGTTCGAGTAGTACCTTCTCTTTCAGAGCTCTGATAATGCCATTGAAAGTAGCAGCAACATCGGTAAAGTTAGCAATGCCACCTCCAATAAGAAGAGCTCTCTTACGCCCATCAGGGTCAGCTGTGGCACACTGCAAGCATCAATAACAGAGAGAATCGTGTTAGAAACATATTTCACAAGGGAAATTCTCAGATATGGAATGCAATCAAATTTCTCACATCAATAACAACTCTGGCATATTGCAAAACTTCTTCTTCGTTTGGAGCTCCACTATACTCAGCATAGTTACCAAGCTCAGACGCATAGTCCAAATCTCCAACCTTTATGTTGGAGAAAACAAAATTGAAATAGTAATGATTATGAATATCACCAAAAATATGGCATATAAAAGAACATGATGCAAAAAGTTGACATTTTCTTGTTTGATTGAAGATTCTATGAAGATAGATCTGGATACTTACTGTATCAGCATAAATTACACTTGCACCACCTCCAGCAACCATTGTCCAGATACGCCCTTTTGGATTCAAGACAGTAAATTTCAAAGATGCGCTGGTCTGTATATAACAGGAGAAAGAAAAACAGGAACGAATTAGAAATGAATTGTACCGAGTACATGTGCTGCTTTGCATATATAGGTCGACTGGAAAGAATCAAAGCTTGCCAAAAAGGTTCACTTTTAATTAAGAACATATGAATCAATGGTCTATAAGTAACCTTAGATCAACAAAAAGAAAAGGACATGAAAAGATCTTAGAACACGATAGGTGGCAGTGGCACTTACCTTTTCATCCAGCGAGTGAATGAAACTCTCTGTTGGACTGAGAACTCTCCCAAATGGTAGAGGAAACTCGATGTTGCCCCACCTGAGAATAATCACATTCATAAAAGAGGAAAGCATTATAGACTTGCAGCAAACTAATGTGCATCACGATATGTGAACCATTGTATGAACATACTTTTTGAAGTTTTTGAAAGCAGCTGTGTCATCCAACTCGCCTCTCATGTCTAACGGAAAAGGCTCCCCATTCACTAGTGTAAATGGGTTCATCTCAAGGAAACTAAAATCCAAATCTGTGAATAATTCGTAAGGTCAGTATCCATCTTCACTGGTTAAAATTTCAAAGACAAAAATAACATACAAAGAAATACACCAATAAGAAGATAACAGAACAAAAGAGAAGAGAGGAATTGGGGAGATAGGGTGCCGGGGAGGAAGAGAAATTAAAAAAAGAAAAGAAACATTGCTCTCTCTTTGAAGAATAGTACCAACAAATTGATCTTTTTCAACATGGGATTGAAGTTTTGGTTAAACAAGTGTGCTAACAAACTAACAATCTGGTCCACAAGGATTATAATACCTTGAAATACAGAAAAGACGCCAGTTATAAAATCTCCGATCTTCCCCCGAACCTGGAACAAATGATGAAGAATTCAGTATCATGAAGACAAAAAATTAAAAAGTGATACAATGAAATATTTATAGATTAAATATCAGCATAATGGACAGGGCAGAAGAGCAGGCTAGGATATTTGAAAGCAAATTTCATCACCTCCGTCAAAAAATAACTTATGTGCCAGATAGTGTGAGTCAGGGATATACTTCATAGCAGTTAATCATTTATATTACAAGAACATGATATAGATGTAACACTGAAGGCGGGATAGTGACTTGTTCTTCACAACTTTTGTTGCCATTATCTTTCTTGATCAGGAGGTTTACATGGACCGATTGAAATGATAGAAAGCATGGAGTATTAGGATCAATTAAATGGATATCTAGAAAGATGGATGCAGATCATCACTCTTTCATCACTTAATAAACTGAAGCGGGAAGGATAGAAAGAATGCATGCACCTAGTTCTCATTTTGAGTTTCATTACTCTCCGGCGCAATGCCAAAACCATTTCCAGTTTCACTGGATCATGTTGGTCATCACTGAATTTACGAGTACAGTTGGAGGTATATAATGGCTAGATGATAGAAATTGTATGTTCTGGTTCCGGTAACAATGATTGAAAATTTTCTGGGTAGATGAGTTTTCACATCACTTTCTCCATGCAGGAATATAAATTGCAATTTGATAGCAACAAGAAGCATGATAGAGCTTCATGACATACAAGGACACATCTAGTACAATGAGTTAAGGTAGTATCAAAATGGATCAGGTTTGGATTCTCACACGAAGGATCACGAAAAATGAGTATGTTTGAGGTTTTCAATTTCTACTAATATAGAATGTAAGGCTAGTTTTACTTCAATTGGATAGGATTGAGTACGTATCTTCACTTTATGAGAAAAGGTAAATCAAAATATTATAAAGAAATCATTTGAGTTGATATACTCTGTAACTCTATCAATATTAGGATATCTTACATCAATTAAAGAGACAACATGATCCGAACTTTTACCTCTAATGGCAGTGTAGCAATCAGTGGAGCACATGCCTCCAAGGTCATCGGTTTTTCAGTTTGAAGGAATATCGTCTTGACCTGCAGAGCAATAAGTTAATTGGCCTCTATTTTTCCAACTACACCATGTTAAAATTTAACAATTGGTCAACTGAGACCACTTGCAGCAGCCTACCTTGTCCCAATTCTCTTCAATTTCAATACCTCCACATTCCGAGAAGCTAATGGTGCATCCTAACCTCTCAGATACTACAGAAAGGTAAAACTCTTGTTCATGCGGTACAAAAGGTTCAACAATGAAGGTGGTTATAGGTGCTTTGCAACCACCCATCTCAACCTAAAAAAAAAAGAAAAGAAATGATTTTCCAGTTAGCTTGCAATAGAGTGCAGAGAGCTAAAAAGAACAATCTATAAAAATTCTCCGTCACCTCAACACCAAGACGCTCTTTGACAAACGCAGCAACTTGAGCAAGATCCAAGTTTAAAGCTACCAGACCACTCTTTCCCCGTTTCCCGAACAACATGTCAGGCTTAACCACCAACTTTGTCGATGATAGCCATGGTTCTTTGTTTGTCAATTCAGCAAAGTCTGTAGATTCCGTCACCTGAGGAGAATTATATATTCATCAGAAAAAGTGAAATAAGGTAAAACAATGCTAAAACATTTACTTAGATGAAAAGACAGTCAGCGTGACCTTTTGAAACAAGACACAACATTAGCATAGAAATTATAGCAGCACAGTATATCATGTAACTACTGCATAGCATTTATAGCAATTTCTAATAAAAATCCCAAATGGCATCACATCAGGCAATAAGATAGCAGGATCGTAAGCCCAACGCCATCTTCATTTGAATAATAAAGAAAAGAGACAGGGAAAAGTGTAGAGAACACCAAATTTACATTGTAATATCATAACTTAGACATATTTCAAAGAATTTTCATTAACACTGATCAAACCAAGTCTGTGGTCTGACACAAATCCACGCTGCCAACTCTCTCGCTCCAACTGCAGAATTAACTAGGACTAAATAATTTGGCTGGCAGCATAGTGATCGCAAACAGTCTTAAAGGATCACGATTGACAATTTACAGAAACAAAAAACAATAAGATATAGATCCAATATCAAAAAATTCCGAAAAAGAGCTTATGGTCCCGTCCCATATAATCAAATCCCATTTCAAATAAACCGTGACTGCATATAGAACTTGATCAAAAGAATAATACACAATCAAGGCGATAGATTTATTATACTTTTCTTATCATGTTATACCTGAGCAGAGCATATCTGAAGGTCAATACCACATAATCTTTTCAAATGCTCTTTGAGCAGTCTCTTGGAGTCGTACTCTCTGATCTTCTTTCTCGCCATTTCCCACGTAATTCAAAGTGGTAGAGGGGTTTGTGCAAATGGGTTTACGCAGAGAGAGCGATCTGATGAAGATTTGAAAATTATATCTCTCCCTATTGGGTTGAAAATGGGTGTTGCATCGGAAGTGAGAGATGATGGTGGTTCACTTCTGGTTCGGTAGGTAATGGAAGTGGAGTGGAAGCCAAGAGAAGAGAGATAAACTAAACTATTAAAACCAATCTTTCTTCTTTTAAGCTTGAGAGATAAAGTTCTTTTTCCTTTTTGTTTGAGAGGTAAAGTTGTTGGGCGACAATAACGATGAAGCGGAGGTTATATGTATTTTAAATATATTATGCTTTTCTTTTACTTTATTTTATTAATTATACTTTATCCGTTAATTGTTGTTGTGATGTAATAGTAATACTTCATCCATCCAAATAACTACAAAATCGAATTAAGTTGAAAATGGCAATGGAAATTAGTCCAAACCAACAGATCCATTGTTGTTTAATCAACATAATTGGCTTAATAAATAACTTGATTAGGTGTAGTGTAGTGTAGTTCCTGAAATTACAATACAGAAATATAAGAAATAAAGCATATGAGCTGGATATATACGTGGCAAAAAAAATCACAAGCTATGTAAGTTGTGTGATTTAGAATGTATCTTATAGTTTTTGAAACATTTTTACAAACAATTTGTAGGCAAATACCTGTCATTAAGGTTTTGCTGGCCGGAGAATGAAATAAAGGTCGAGATAGACGAAATAAATAAGATATAGATACGAGATCCATACTTTTCTCCACATGCATGACGAAAAAAAATAAATACATTCCGAAAATCCGACAGAGGTAGATCAACCACGAGCAATATTTCTTTAAGTAAGTGTTGGAAAATACGAAGAGGATGATAAAAATTACAACGGAAACAACACTCAATTGAGGAAATAACACAATTGAAAATCTAATGAAATAAACTTAATAAAACTGAAATATGACGAGTCGAGGAATCCTATTTTCGCACGACAAAATACGCTCTGTAAGTGCTCTTGGATTTGATGTATCGTCTCTAAAGATAAAACGGTTTCGTCTCGAATGTAGTAGCACCATAAACCAGCAAGCTCCGGTGAATTAGATGGTGACGATGAAAAAGCTTCAACTATGAAATGTATGCTAAGCTTTAGAGATATGTATACGCAAATGATTTTGCAAACAAAGTGTTGCAATGTTTGTTGTGTATGGATATAAATGTATATGCTTCATATTTATAGAACAAGTCTCACTCGTGTAGTCAATGTTGGAGTTGTCGTTAATGTCATTATGACAGCGATGACGATTACAAACGTTACAATAGTGAGCTCTCCAATGTACAATGAACATGCACATGTTCAACACAATCAATGTTGCCATTAATATCATTACAGCGATGACGCTCCAATATGCAATGAATCTCGACATGTTCCTTACACTCGATTCCATTTGAGAACTTATCTAGACGATCAGTACATATACGAGCCCAACTTATTTGGGTTAAATCTAATTGAGCTCCAAATAAATTGGTCCAAAAAGAACTTTAGGTCGGCCTAAGCTTAACACAAATTCAAGTTCATACCTTCATATCAAATGACAATTTTTAATCCATTATTTCTTATCGGAAAACGATTTAGAGAATGTGAATATGCCATGATCATCTACTCGACACGTAGATCGATCTTACAATATTTAATTAAATAAAATTAATATTACATAATTTGAAAAACCTGATCAAATACATTTGACCAACCACGATTTCAATAGTGAGGAAGAAGACACGACGAAGAATCAGAAGAAGGAACTTGTCAATCACGAGAAAATCTTGTTGGAGCTGGTGTCGTTAGAATTCAGTATAGATGGTGGCAACGTCAGCGGAGCAAATGGCTGAAGATGGTGGTGGAGACAACGTTTGAGAGAGAGCGATGGAGCTATGTCAGGGAAGGTGCATGATGGCCGATGGATTTGGAACTTGGGTTATGATTTGATTTTACTTTTTTTTCATAAATTAATTTATTAAGGATTAAAAACGATATTATTACAAAAAATGTTCCAATAATTTAATTATTTTTTTCCAAGTGATTACTAAATTACTTTTTTTTTTAATAAGTAATTACTATTTACCCTTAGTTATAAATGTCAATTTTTTCCTATGTGTGTTCAATCAAGCCATTTTGATGGATCTTACCAATTTCGAAGTGAAATCGATTATTCATATATGCATCTGGTAGAGTGGTGGAAAGGTTCAACTTCTTCTAGTTGTACTCTTGTCAGTATATCCACAAAAATTTTGTGGGATTGTAATAATTTTGGTGCGTATCATGTCCATCATCTTCTATTATCATGTTGTGCATGATGATACAAGTCATCATAATTTTTCCTATCAAAACCTTGTTCTATCCAAGGGATGTGCGTTGAACAAATACAAAATGAGTTTTATAGAACTTCAAATGTTTATTGAACATCTTTCTGTTGTTAAGTGAACAACTTATGATTTCTTATGTGAGGAAAAATAATTGACTTGACAAATACAACTCATAAAGGATATATGTAATCGGTGACATAATATACCCTATAAAAATGGTTCATTTACTACATAACTAACCTATGACGCTCGAACTTCTAAGAATTCATTAAAAATAGGAGATTGATGTATATTACTGTCGTTGCATGAATTTGGTGTTTCAAAGAGTGCATGTCAAATTCATAAGTCGTATGATGCAATAATTTCTAAATTATCGTTGATTTTCCACTTATCCTTATATATTTGTGTCATATATGTACTAGGATAATTTTTCCACTTTCAATACATGCAATGGATATTGTCAATAATGCCTAGAAGCCATATTGTTCTCCAACATAAAACTGTATTGTCAAAATATGTATTGTCAAAATATTCATTAGGCCTTATGAGGTATATATCACCAAAGTAGGAAATGAACATTCTACCAAATTCACTAGAGCTTCTCTTGTCATGCGTTAACTCATTCATAGATATTTTTCAACAACATAAAATGATGTCCCATACACCAACACTGTCACAATTCTGGTACATTTCTTCAATGATAAAAAATATTGCATTACTTATAGTTTCGCATTTCTTCTGAAAGTACTCACTATTAGCATTAACAACTTTTAATATTTGATTATTCCATGATTAAGTACCATTTCAATAAATATAATATATTTAATGATATATTAATTTGATACGTATATTTTGATAATTAATATAATAATAATTTATACCAAATATACACAACATATTCAAAACAAGTGAAAAATTCTAAACTATATGAAACTTTCTAGAGTTCAAATTATTTGAAACTTTATAATATATATACATATTATTTTATTACATATAACTGATTGTAATATATTTTTAATTATCGTTGCAAATTCGCGTATATAATTATTATGGAATAAAACCGAACTTTATTATTAGTCACATATTAACTTGTCAATTAATGATAAAATATTTGAAATGTATTTTATTTTTTCTTTAATCCAAAAAAATTCGCAATCCTAGTTTATTAATTAAAGATATTTAAACTAATGTATTTTTTTGTTCGAGCAAGTACTAAATTCAATTCATATGTTTTTATACACTATTTCATTACGCAACCAATTTAGATAATGGATTACACTCAATATCATACAAAATTGTAAGAAATTTTAGATTATTGTTATGTAACATTAGCTACTCATCGACGTAAATATATACATTAAAGTTACAAAATAAAAAATTTAAATAAAATTTTCATGCCCAATACAAATAGAAGGATTTATAAGAATTTAATATTTATGACAATATAAATCTATTGATAATAAAAATATTAATATATTGATTTGATTATAAACGAATAGTTTGAGACATAGTTGTACAATTATTTTGTAATTAATTTTAGGATGAATTAAAATTTATAATAAACAAGTTCACATAATTAACGACTATTATTATACACATTTGAGTAGATAATTTGGTTTGCGCATAATAAAATAATAAAATTTATTTGAACGCGAAATTTTTTGGGACAATAACGTATGGTTTATGATGATAAAATTTACAAATCTATTAATATATTAAAACAATATTTTTAACGTTAATTTTTTAGTTCAAAATATAGTTGAATTATAAAATTATAGTTCATATAACCATTTTTTCTCTTTCCCATTTTCTTATATTTTTTCAAAATCTTTCAATTCCGTCCGCGTAATCATATGCAACAAACATGTTTAATATGAAAATATTTCATTTAAAGTTTTTAATATATATACATTTATTATACATATAATACTTATATAATATTGTTATATAATTAATATATGTGCATTCTAATAAAAAACAATTCATAACACACAATTAGTATTCATTTTGTGATCTTGATCAGTAGAAAATTGTCACACAATTTTTTTTAAGTGATTCACCCATTACACATAACTCAATTATTAAAAATAATTTAAGTGATAGTCAAACTTCATACAATATATAATTTATTTTTAATCAAATAAGTTTTTAATACGCATATCGTCTTATCGGACCATAGTGAATAATAATTTAATGAACGATCACATTTTTATTCATTTTAATTCATCACCAAAAATACACACTTTCATTTTTTGTAAATATTTGATTTTAAGGTGAATCAATTCAATGCAAAATGACCGTGAACATGATGAGGTCGGATAACTTAGTACAACATTTGACACTAAAAATTACTCCAGCCGTCCACGAAAAACTTGCATATTTGGTCACTTTATTGTGCTCACAAAAAACTTGCACACTTCTATTTTTAATAATTATACTTATATTATTGGACTCACCATTACCTTTTTAATCACTCATATTACATATCTATATAAATATACTAAAGCTGAATCTTCAATATTTTTTTTGGCGCCAAAACAGTTCATGCATGCAGCATATAATTACTTAATAAAATATTAATTTTTATTATACAACTTTTTAACTTCTGCAGTAACTTTTCAACTTTTGCAGCATAGATTACTTAAATTTTTCATTTTCCAATAAAACTATTCAGCTACCTCACTTTCTAGACTTTCTAGAGAACTTTATAATTTAAAAAAATTTAAATACACATTCGTATCCTTCGTATCCTTCCCCAAGAACTTTGCTTTTTCTATATGGATAGAACCAAACAGTGCATTTAGTTTTCTCTCCAAATCTTCAACATAAGAGCCTCCAAAGTATCTCCTGTAATCAGAAATTTCATAAGGTACATTCAAAATATTTATACTACAATTATTTATACAACTGTGTTATTTCATTTTATCATAAATTTGCATATTTTATTTTACTGGAAAAATTATATACCAACATAAAAAAGTACTATGATAGGAGAGATTCATATATGCAATCAACTGTGTTATTTCATTTTATCATAAATTTGCATATTTTATTTTACTGGAAAAATTATATACCAACATAAAAAAGTACTATGATAGGAGAGATTCATATATGCAATGTGATAGCACAGTAACATAAAAAGTAGGATTAATGTCTCTAAGGTCCACCTGGGTGAACTTGTAGTCAAATAAAACCACCTTTTTTTCTCATTGACATATAGGTTCATTCTAATACACTTTTGTTCAATTAAACCCAAAATATTGATGTGGTTTCACGTTTTTAACCTTAGTTGCAGAAAATCATCTGCGAATCAAATTTTGCATGATTCGCCGTCCATTATTCCTTTTTTTCAGAGATTTCTTCTTCTATATTTGATCGTTTGATGTTGGGTTGATTGTTACTACAATTTTCAGATTCAATTGCCTATTTTTTCTGTTCTAATTTTCATTTTTTTGTTTCGACGGTTTCTCCGTTTTCATCGTCGGTTCTTCCTTGTTCCAAATTTTTGTTTCCTAATGGATTGCAGTTTCTCATTGTTGATTAAGTATAGAGAGGAGACGTTGGTTGTCAACAATTCACAAGTTTCAAGTTTCAATGATCTGATTTCCGCTGTTTTATCGAATTGGTGTGATATCAACGTTGGTTTCTTTTGTATATGTTACTGGTTTACTTTTTACTCACTGATGGTTTAGTTATCTTCAGTTGATGGTTTTTTATTGATTTATGCAGTTTTGAACTTAACTTTATTATTCTATCCAGATTATGCAAAAACCAGAATAAGCTAACCAGAGAACCATCAAGAGAAATTTTTGAACGATATGCACATAATCTTAAAACCATTATTTTTGTTTGCTTATATTTAGATTTATTTTTCATACGAGATGGTTTATTTTTTATATCTTACTGGTTTACTTTGTACTCACTGATGGTTTAGTTATCTTCAGTTGATGGTTGTGTGTTGATTTATGCAGTTTGGAACTTAACTTTATTATTCTATCCAGATTATGCAAAAACCAGAATAA